>JAKZAP010000137.1:0-110159 GCA_023053575.1 Branchinecta lynchi | reverse complement strand
GTTTCCAACCTCTCACGGGATACTAAACAGAGGAAAGGCTTGCCAGTTCGAATCCTCAATTCCTGGTAATTCTTTCCTCGTTTTAGTTTACCATTCCTGGTTTTAGTATTCTTTCCTGCTTTTCTCTTGCGTTTCCTTTCCTGCTTTTAGTCGATCCTCCTAATTTTATCTTATTTTTTTCCGCCATTTTGCAATGTGGATCCGGTCCTTAGCGAAGAGAGAAAGTATATGTATACCATAATTACTTACATTTTAGTTTATTATATAAACAAGATCTAGAAGCTCAGATGGCACTTGTAGGCTCGCTAAGAGGATGAAAGTAGTAATTTGCCAATTGGTGGGTCTGTTGCGATCATTTCTAAGCAAAGCACCTGAGATAAGAATGATGATGGATACTTGGAAATCACGATAATGTATCGTTTGGTAGAAAAGTATTCTATTCTTGCACTTGGCTGTTTCGGTTCAGCACTGCTGTTTTCGCTGTTTTCGGTTAAGCACTTTCAAGGTGCTAGAAATTCACTTCCAAGCAAAACCTTCGAGGCAAAAATAGTCATGGGGATCATGAAAATAAAGAAATGCTTAATAGTATTTGTTGTGCTTTGCGATTCGATGAGAATTTAAGGCAGAATATGATCTGAGAAGTGACAATTTCTAAGCCAATCTTGTCAAGTCTCTAATGTTCAAGCCAAGTTTCGTCGTCCTAGCAAATCTGTAAGTACCTTATATTGCGATCATCGGAATTCCGTCCCCCCCCCCACCAACTCCCTCCAGAGTGCCCGAATCCGGTCCGGTTCTTTCACTGATGCATATAAGGCTTCTTCTTTTTCTTCCCACCAAGTGTCATCCCAATGTCTACACTCTAAGAATCAGGAAATCCCCCCCCCGACTCCCCCATATTGATTGGATCCTGTCTGATATGAGACGTCTGAGATACGACCCTTTGCGAATATCAAGTTTTATTAAGATCCGATCACCCGTCATTCCGGTCCGCTCACTCTGAACATGACAACCGCTTTTCGGTTCTTTCTCCAACTCCCCCCAAAGTCACCGGATCCATTCTCGAGTTGAAGTGTGACATCTGAGACACGAGGTCTTTTCAAACATTTTTTTTCAAACAGATTTAACCTCCCCCCCCCCTCACCCCACGATGGTTGGATCTTGCAAGTGACTACTTCCAAGTTAATCTGGCCAGGTCCCTGATACGCCTGCCAAGTTTTGTCATCCTAGCACATCTGGAAGTACCTTAACTCGCTATCGTTGTATCGACCGACAGGCAGACAGAACGGCAGACAGTAAGGAACTGCGATCGGTATATGGCACTTGGCCGAAGGGAATAGTATCCAAAAGGACTACATCTAAGAAATAGCATAACAAAGATATTTTGTAAAAATTTTAGACAAATGGTTACAAAATGGTTAGATTGTAGGGAGGTTATAAATCAGGTACAAGCGGGGTTTAGACAACGATACAGACCAATGGATAATATTTTCGAAATATTTTTTTTTTTTTAGCCTTCCATCTGGGACTTACTGTCGAACTACCGGCTACATTTGTGTTGATTTTAGCATAGACATACAGATTGACCCGATTGATTTTTAGGGTGGGCAAAGAATTTGTCAAGAATTATAAGTTACAATTTTTGGAGTTGAACAAGGTTGTATTCTGTCGCCAAAATTGTACGGAATTCTTACAAATGATGTTGTTCAGTTAATATTAAAAGAGGGAGCACCTACAGTTTCTTTGGACTTATCTGTGCTATGTACGCTCCTTACTGTCGATGATGTTGCTTTCGGATATTCTCCATAGCCAGGGAATTATAAACATGTTTTTGCTGGCGAATCAAACGATCGTAATGCATATGGGACACTCCGATACGAAATTGAAATCGACCTAGATCAATAAGTAACTAAATGAATGTGATGGTTTCTGTAAATCTTTTTGTTAATCAATCTTTCTTTACTTGTGTCGATCACGTTTGCATACAATATTTATCACGTGTCAGCCTCACCTAAATCATGCATCAGCGCCAGCGCAATTAAAGTCATTGAGCTGCGAGAGCGACACTTTGGTTTTGTCCTCGTGTTTTTTTGTTTTGTTTTTTTTCCTATGCTGCCGATTTAATTTTATTGCTGGTAACTGGTAAGGGTCTAACCTGTGCGGTTTTTACGGAAAGTGTGGACCTTAGGCTGGATTGATGAATATGACATTACATTTTGGAAAGCTCCGTAGAACTCTTTCCTGGGGCCAATAAGGATGGTTTTTTGCTTGTCCTCGAGCCGGAGCCTACGGTGTGCGAAGTGAAATGGAGTTATAAAGCCAATGTCAGAGAGAACTATCTGAAGTTAAGTGGCGAACCTTTCGTTTCATCAAACCATGTTTCTGCTTTCGAGTGGTAAGCTCCGTTCTAGCACGCAAGCAGGCAGGCACCAGTTTCAAATTGAAGATGGACTAAAATCTATAAGCGTTAAAAATATGCGGCAGTTACCAGGCCCCACAGCCAACATATCTTCTTTGAGTGATAAATTGAAAAATCTACAGAAACAAAAAAGTGTTTTTTTTTTTCCACGGATCCGAAAGTGCTGCCATCTTTTGTTTATATCAATGTCTGTTCCCGATTCGTTTTTTTGCACTTGGGTTTGCGGTAGAGAAATAGTATCAGATGTGCCTCTTAAACTTAGTTATCTCATTGCTAAAGAAACTAGAGCTTATCCTTTGCTCCTTTCTAAGTGGTGACTTTAGAAAGTCGGCCTACGCCAAAAAAGTCAACTTTTGAATTAAGACAGGTAGATTTTTTTTCGACGGCAATCGATAGCCGTTGAGCTGATCAAAGCATACGTTATCCTTTTTTGGTACAAAAAATTCCTTCATGAGATACACCAATTTGAAAATCTCAAGGGGTTGACAACTTCAGTAGTAAGGTACACACTGAAACCATGTAGGGGACTTGTAAGCAACAGTCGACTGTTAGCTCATAACCGAGAATAAATGGTCATTCGTTCCATGGTTAAGCGGTTAAGCTACAGTAAGCGGTCAAGTAACGCTCAATGTACCTATCATTGCTCACCAGAGCTGGGTTCGGTCCGCATTTCCTGTCGGCTGAAATCATCATTTCGCTGTTTCATTTGCTATTCTCAGTTGACTGATAGCGTTCAATTTATCCAGTCGACTGACAAGGTGACTTTTGACACTGACGAGTAAAGGTGACTTTTGACAACAGAGAACAAACGGTCATTTGTTCCATGGATAACCGGTTAAAGTAAGCGGTCAAGTATCGCTCAATGGAACATTTTATCTCTCACTAGAGCTGCATTTGATTCTCGTTTCCAGTTAACTTAAATCGTCATTTTGCAGTTTTATTTCCTATTCTCAATTGACTGATAGGTTCTATTTATCCAGTCGACTGACATTGTCCACTAAAAGTTGACTTTGGACGACCGACAACAAATGGTCATTCGTTCCATGGATAACCGGTTAACCAACAGTAAGTGGTCAAGTATCGCTCAATCGAACATTTTATCGCTCACCAGAGCTGCGTTTGATTTGCATTTCCAGTTGACTGAAATAACCTTTTTGCTGTTTTATTTGCTATTCTCAGTTAACATTCAATTTTCCAGTCAACTCAGATTGTCTTTCTTGGGGTTTTCTAACTTTACAACCAGTTTTGGTAGATTTAAGCATGGACTTTCCACGGATACGTGTATCTCTGATATTGGCTTAGTCAGTTTCTTGCTGGTGTCCTTTGATAAACTCATTAGCTGTGTTTTTTTTTAACTGACCTGCTAGACCCTGTTGAATCTTTTGTTGTCTCGCCATTCAGTTCACCTGACTGCCTGGTCCGGTACTAGTTCGTTCCATGCATTTTCCATGCTTAAAATACTATTTTGGGGCTGTCTCTACACAACTACAGTAAGCGGTCAGTAACACTCAATGGAACCTATTATCGCCCACCAGAGCTGCGTTTAATTCGCATTTCCAGTTGACTCAAGTTATCATTTTGCTTTTGTTTGCTATTCTCAGTTGACTAATAGCGTTCAATTTATCCAATCTATTGAGATTGTCCACTAAAAGTTGACTTTGGACGACTGACAACAAACGGTCATTGGTTCCACCGATAACCGGTTAACCAACAGTAAGCGGTCAAGTATTGCTCAATGGAACATTTTATCGCTCACCAGAGCTGCGTTTGATTTGCATTTCCAGTTGACTGAAATAATCTTTTTGCTGTTTTATTTGCTATTCTCAGTTAGCATTCAATTTATCCAGTCGACTCAGATTGTCAACAAAAAGTTGACTTTTGCCGATCGAGATAAAATGGTAATTCATTCCATGGTTAACCGGTTAGCCTACAGTAAGCAGTCAAGTATCGCTCAATGGAACCTATTAGCACTCACCAGAGCTGCATTCTAATTGCATGTCCAGCTAACTTTAATCATCATTTTACTCTGTTATTTGGTGTTCTCAGTTGATTCATATTGTTCGATTTAGCTCTTGGCAAGGGTGTGGAAACTCAAGAAGGTAAGGGAACATCACTAAAACAATATGACAAAGCAACCTAATCATGTTCTATAACATTTAGACAATTACTAAAATTACCCTTTGCTTGTCTCCTTGATGATGCTGTACGTAGCAGCTTCAATTTGAGGGTCTCATGAAGAGACCTCTTACGTGGACCAATCTATAGTACTTCAACCTAAAAACAATAGTATGTTTGTAACATACAATAGTATGTTCCTATAACAAGAGCAACATCTGTAGAGGAGATAGTACTTCAACAATTAGAAAAAGAGTGAGAGGAATATTCATGGAGGACTAGTAAAACATATGGTATGTGAAAAAAGTATCACCAAAAAGTTGACTTTTGACGTTCGAGATAAAATGGTAATTCCTTCCATGGTTAACCGGTTAACCTACAGTAAGCAGTTAAGTATCGCTCAATGCTGGCTCAATGGAACCTATTATCACTCACCAGAGCTGCATTCTATTCGGATTTCCAGCTAACTTAAATCATCATTTTACTGTTTAATTTGCTGTTCTCAGTTGATTCATATTGTTCGATTTAGCTCTTGGCAAGGGTGTGGAAACTCAAGAAGGTAAGGGAATCACTAAATTAATATGACAGAGCGACCTAACCATGTTCTATAACATTTAGACAATTACTAAAATTACCCTTTGCTTGTCTCCTTGATGATGCTGTACCTAGCCGCTTCAATTTGAGGGTCTCATGAAGAGACCTCTTACGTGCACCCATCTATAGTACTTCAACAAACAAAACAATAGTATGTTTGTAACATACAATAGTACGTTCCTGTATCAAGAGCAACATCTGTAGAGGAGATCAACAATTAGGAAAAGAGTGAGAAGAATATTCATGGAGGACTAGTAAAGAACATATCGTATGTGAAAAAGAATCACCAAAAGTTAAAATTTGACGATCGAGATAAAATGGTAAATCATTGCATGGTTAACCGGTTAACCTACAGTAAGCCAGTCCAGTACACTAGCCGCATTTCAGGCACGGTGCTCAAACGTCTAGCACCATGCTTGGGTGCTAGACGTTCAAGCACTGTACCTTGGATTTCATGTATGGTGCATGGATTTCAGTATACAGTGCATACAGAAAAAACACAGTTTCTGTCATCACAACTGAGCACCGGCTCGGACAGGGCTGAAATTACTACTATGAATTAGAGAAATCAAAGACAATCCTTTATATATTTTTCACAACCAAAACAAAGGGCTCTAATCATAATGGAGATGAAAAACCTAACAGCACCCTATCTATTTTCCATGTATTTTCCCTATCTATTCCCCAAGAGCCAATATTCTGGTTGGTTGCTAGGTAGAAAAGGCTGAGGCACAGGACACTTTGCATGCAAAACCCTTGACTATGTAGAAAAGGAAATGAGGTTTTTCACATCTGTCATCAGCTGAGCCCTTTTGTTTTTGTTGTGAAAAACATATAAAGGATTGTCTTTGATTTCTCTAATTCATGGTAGTAATTTCAGCCCTGTCCGAGCTGGTGCTCATTTGTAATGACAGAAACTGTGTTTTTGATGTATGCACTGTATACTGAAATCCATGCACCATACATGAAATCCAAGGTACAGTGCTTGAACGTCTAGCACCCAGGCATGGTGCTAGACGTTTGAGCACCGTGCCTAAAAAGGGGCTAGTGTACTAGACTGCAGTAAGCAGTCAAGTATCGCTCAATGGAACCTATTATCACTCCCCAGAGCTGCATTCTATTCGCATTTCCAACTAACTTAAATCATCATTTTACTGTTTTATTTGCTGTTCTCAGTTGATCCATATTGTTCGATTTAGCTCTTGGCAAGGGTGTGGAAACTGGAGAAGGTAAGGGAACATCACTAAAACAATATGACAAAGCGACCTAATCATGTTCTATAATATTTAGACAATTACTAAAATTACCCTTTGCTTGTCTCCTTGATGATGCTGTACGTAGCCGCTTCAATTTGAAGGTCTCATACGTGCACCCATCTATAGTACTTCAACATACAAACAACAGTATGTTTGTAACATACAACAGTATGTTCCTATAACAAGAGCAACATCTGTAGAGGAGATAGTACTTCAACAATTAGAAAAAGAGTGAGAGGAATATTCATGGAGGACTAGTAAAGAACATATGGTATGTGAAAAAAGAATCACCAAAACCAACAAAACAAAAATTACCAGAGTGGGTGACTTTACGTTAGTTCATGTAGGTTAACTTGAACACTTTTAGCTAGGACTTCTATAGCCAGTGTAAAACATTAAGAATAAGCTTATTTTTTTTATTTTTTGTTACCATCATTGGGTAGGTAGCGTACTCTGTAGCACCAGATTTGTTAGAACATGAAAAAATGTTGGCCTCATGGCCGCAATTTAAGATGACCAGTAAAAGGTGCCCGGTGGGTTGGAATCCGCAATCTTTTTCTCAACCTACGCTTAACCTTGGAATGAATGACCAATTGTTCTCAGTTGTCAAAAGTCAACTTTTACTCGACAATCTCAGTCAACTGGATATATAGAATGCTGTCAGTCAACTGAGAATAGCAAATAAAACTGCAAAATGATGATTTAAGTTAACTGGAAATGCGAACTGAACATGGCTCTGCTGAGCGATAATAAGTTCCATTGAGCGTTACTTGACCGCTTACTGTAGCTTAACCGGTTAACCATGGAATGAATGACCATTTGTTCTCGGTTGTCAAAACTGGATATATCGAACGCTGTCAGTCAACTGAGAATAGCAAATAAAACAGGAAAAAGATGATTTAAGTCAACTGGAAAGGCAAATCGAACCCATCTCTGTTGGGCGATAACAAGTTCCATTGAGCGTTACTTGACCGCTTACTGTAGCTTAACCGGTTAACCATGGAACGAATGACCATTTCTTCTTGGTTGTCAAAAGTCAACTTTTCATCGACAACTTCAGTCGACTGGATAAATCGAACGCTGTCAGTCAACTGAGAATACCAAATAAAACTGCAAAGTGATGATTTGAGTCAACTGGAAATGCGAATCGAACGCATTTCTGGTGAGCGACAATAGGTTTCATTGAGTGTTACTTGACCGCTTACTGTAGTTTAACCGGTTAACCATGGAAGACCATTTCTTCTCGTTTGTCAAAAGTCAACTTTCAGTCGACAATCTCAATAGATTGGACAAATTGACCGCTATCAGTCAACTGGAAATGCGAATCAAACGCAGCCCTGGTGAGTGATAATAGGTTCCATTGAGTGTTACTTGACCGCTTACTGTAGTTGTGTAGAGACAGCCCCAGAATAGTATTTTAAGCATGGAAAATGCATGGAACGAACTAGTACCGGACCAGGCAGTCAGGTGAACTGAATAGTGAGACAACAAAACATTCAACAGGGTCAAGCAGGTCAGTTAAAAAACACAACTAATGAGTTTATCAGAGGACACCAGCAAGAAACTGACTAAGCCAATATCAGAGATACGCGTATCTGTGGAAGTCCATGCTTAAATCTACCAAAACTGGTTGTAAAAATAGAAAATCCCAAGAAATCGCAGAGACAAACCAGAAATTACATTTGCTCACCAAAACAATTTTTCAGAGCAACACAATATGACACTTGGTAATCCAGTAACAGTGAATAATATATCGTTTGAAAGCCCAGAGCTTCACTTTATCTGCAGTAGTTGGCAGAGTAGCAGAATTCTATTAAACAACACAGAAAACAAAAAAATAAATTTGTTTGCTTTTTCAGAGCCCTACTCACTGAGAAGTACCAAGCCAATAGCAAAGATAAATACATGTATGGAAAGCTCAAGCTTCACTCTACCTGTCATGCTGACACAGGCGCGTAATTCAAGGGACTGACAGAGAAAAACAAAGAAAGCACTTTTTTACTCTAAAAAAATTGGAAATCAGATGAGACTGTTGGTCTGAATTTGAGACTGTTGGTCTCGTTTCCGAGACTTGTGGTTCCCGGCGCCATTTTTCTGAGACTGATGGTTCAAAACAGTGAGACTGGTGTGTTCCGCGAAAGAGACTGGTGGACCACATTCCCCACCCTGAAGTAGATGAGGAATTTACAGTGGCGGAAGTATGCTATTCGAATTGCTGCTACATCCGTTTTCTTCAGCAGGGGGTAGAGTCCCAAAAGGTAAAGGACCGAGTGGTGCCATTAAGTGGCGTAGAGCTTAGCAAGAGCTCTGCGGTTATATTTTCCACGGTTGGCAACGATTTTGGCATATCCAGACTGAATTTTGTTTTTAAGTATCAAGAACTGCTTGCTGTCGAAAATTTGACATTTTTTCTGTAATAGAAATACCGAGCCAACGGATTTTTGATACACAAGGGATAAAAAATTAGTTTATTGTTAAAAGAAGACGAATTAAAAGGGATAAATTCACATTTATCAACGTTTAGAGACAGACCGATTTGAGAGAAAGACAATGAAACTTTTGAAACCACCCGAGAAAAAGTGAGTTTAGATCTTGAAATTAGCAACAAATCGTCAGCATATGCTATGTAAGAAGTATCAGAAAAACCCATGAAACAGGTTGAGGTTATATTTGACAGGATATGGGAAATGCAAATTTTGAAAATACTCGGAGAGAGTACACCCCCCTGTCGGACGCCCCGACGTACTGGAACAGTAGGGGGTGACCCAGAGCATTTAATTTTCAGATACGAATTTGTGTACCAAAACCGAAGTACGGATATAACAGACAGATCGACTCCCTTTGAATGCAGAGCAAAAAGGCTTGACTATGAACAACAGAATCAAAAGCCTTAGACAGGTCAAGCGCACAAATATATAGTTTATGCCCCTTTTCAGAAGCATCTTTGAGGATAGTAGCAAGAGCACGATGAGCGTGTTGGCAACTAATTCCTGGTTGGAAACCGAATTGATTTTCCCCGAAACTAATATTTGTAGTCAGATATGGCAAAAGAACGTACTCAAACACTTTACTGAGATTACAAGCAACAGTTATAGGACGGTACGGAGCAGTATCAAAAGGCGATTTACGTCGTTTTAAAACTGAAGTGACTGTGCCACAAAGGAAGCTGTCGGGTACCAAAGAATTACATATACACATTTGAAAAAGCTATTGTAAATGCTGGTGAAGAGCTGTACAGTCCGACTGTAGGTGGTGCGATGCAATACCGTCAATATCAACGGATCAAGACTTGAGTTTTTCAGAGAACTAGATATCGCACTCAGATTAACCGGTACAATGCGTGACTGGACTAGCCGTGTGGGCAGAACTCGATTAAGAAGTTTCTGGTAATGTGCATGCACCTGGAAATGAATTACAGAAAAAAATATTCGTATAGTGGGAATGCCATGTAGATGGAGTTATAGCATTAGCGGTTACATCATTATTATTGAGCTTACTCGAATTCACCAAACTATTCCAGTCTTTTTTAGAAGAGGGGAAATCCAAACCATTATAACGTACGGAACGAAGACGTTTTTTATAGTCACTCTTGGTTTTTGGTTTCAGATCAAAAACCAACCCGGAACCCGGGCGGCCGCAATCGATCCGACAGATTCAGTGTATGTTCTTACCCCTAAATCTGTCAACCAATAAACTTCAAATAAAGCTTTTCCTTTTAACAAATTTTCCGGTTTTGGCCTGATTCCGAGCGAACAAGTTGGCCGGGTAGAAAATATTTTTCACATACGTGTTCAGTATGTCTGCTAACCCTAAATCGAACATCTAATCAACTTCAAATAAAAACATTTGTTTTAATAAGCTTTCCGGCTGTGGCCGAATTCCGGGCGAACTACTGGCCCGGAGAGAAAATGGTTTTCACCATGGCCTTCAGCATGTCTTTCTACCCCAAAACCGAACATTTAATCAACTTCAAATAAAACATTTACTTTTAACAGACTTTCCGGTTTTGGCCGGATTCTGGGCAAACTACTTGTCCGATGACAAAATAATTTCCGCCATCGCGTCGAACATGTAGTCATATCCCATAATCGACTATCAAATTATCTGTTTAAAAATATTTCTTTTCTCCCTTAATTTAACCCACACCCCTAATTGTAGGTTTACAGAGCCCATCTGCGAACTTGACCTTGCCCATGACCCAAAGAGTCCTCAAACCAAATTTCAACGATATATCTCCTTCAATTCGAGAGTTATAGTGCACACACACGGAAAGACAGACGGACAACTTTATGTCATAGGTATCCCGTCACTTACGTTTTATAGAATGAGAGGAATAAATAGGAAAGTCTTAAAGGAGAGATTGAATGTGGATATATAAAAAGATGAAATTTTGTGAGATGATATTAATTTATTTAATTATTTAATTAATTTTTTTAATTTAATTTAATGTTGATAGATCTTTTGTGGACCATTTTATTTTTTTAAGTGAATAATTTGTAATAGTAGAGTGAGTTAAGTTTGGAAATAAATTTTCTCTTCTAAAACTTTGTAAAGAGAAGAAAATTTAGTTTTTTTTTTTTTTTTTTTTTTGGAATTAGTTGGGTTCTATGACGGAAGAGAACCTTTCCGGGATGAGCGATTTTATTTAATTATTGGTTTAGTTTTTGTAGGATGTTCCTTGACTGTTTTATGGTAAAATAGTCAGCATAAAGAGAATTTTAAATATTATTTGAAATATATTTTATATATTTTGTTTTTAGAATGTATGATAAATGTTAATAGGAATAAAAAAAAATGATGTATATTTTATGTGATTTTAACAGAATTTTTTTTTTTGTTGAGGTTGTATTTTGTAATGGAAATAGCTTGAATTGTGAGAACAATAATTGTGAAAAGATAATCACGTTAAAATTGTACAATATAATTGAAATATATAGATAGTGGAAAGAGTAAATATTGTTATCGGATTTAGTTTCGTTAATTTAATTTTAAAAATAAAGATAGGATGGAAGTGTAAAGATCAGAAAAAAATTGAAGGAAAAAACAATAATTAAGAAATTAAAAAATAAACGTAGAGACAGAGGAAAGTGAAGGTGACGGTAAATAGATAGGCCGGTAATGTGTTTAAGTTAAGAAAAGAAAAAAAGTTGATAAGACCGTTGGCGTCACCAAGGGCAAGTGGAAGCGTAGTCACCTGGCCAATTCATATCGGACTGGAAGAACAGAAAACATATTACGAGGCATAAAAAAAATATGAAAAAAAAAATATCTGATAGTTGAAACCGAGCACTTATGATGTGAGAGATTAATTCACTGAGTTTGCGTGATGTATGTTCTTGGAACGAAATGGTGTGTCTCCTTTCAAAAAACCAACAATTCCTACGTATTTACTAATTTCCTGCTTTTAGTTCTGTTATATATCTTTTCAAAACTTTTATTGTAATTTGGATTACGTGTAGAAGTAACAGCAACATTTCCTGTCACTCCATCTGCGGGTACGGTAAATGAACTATTTACAGGATTGATATTTTTTTCTTGATTATACTTTTTATACCAGCAATGATTTCTTCTAGAATAATCATCAGAGTATTCAATCAACTTCGTAACGGTAGTTGTAATACCAACATGATTAACTTTTCAACCGATTCATCGTTTATTACATATTCAGCGGTACTGAATAAATTAAATCTATTATTCGTTAAAGTAGCAACATAGGTTTCAGCTATATTAGTTCCATTTTCTTTTACTATTCTTACAATAACATAAAGATAACTTTCACTTGGATAGAACCAGGAATCTAATGTCTTTGTTACAAATGAACCTGTGCCGATGGACCTTTCAGATTCATGAAAATGTATGGTTTAAAAATATGCTATGAACTTTGCAGTTACAATTTGCAACTAAAGGAGGCTAGCAATCAATTTTGTAAGCAAATGCACTGGTACACAAATGATCATGGACCCTTGGGTCATGAAAGTGTATCATTCGCTCGAAAGTATTACTTATTTGCATTTTGCGGCTATGATGCGCACTTTAAGGGGTTCGAGCTCAATTTGGGAGCAAAATACTTGGGGCACAGAAGATCATGGGCCTTTGGGGATCCTATAAATGTATAGTACAGTAACATTTGGGAAATAAGTTTGCTGGAGTCATTTGTAAGCGAAACTCTTGAGGCAAAACTTTTCGCGGGCCCTTGGGAATTATGAAAATGGATCTTTTGGTCAAAAGTATTGTTCAGGGTGGGGAATGTGGTCCACCAGTCTCATTCGCGGAACACACCAGTCTCACTATTTTGAACCATCAGTCTCAGAAAAATGGCGCCGGGAACCACCAGTCTCGGAAACGAGACCAACAGTCTCAAATTCAGACCAACAGTCTCATCTAATTTCCAATTTATTTAAAGTAAAAAAGTATTTTCTTTGTTTTTCTCTGTCAGTCCCTTAAATTACGCGCTTGTGTCAACACTACAGGTAGAGTGAAGCTTGGGCTTTCAATACATGTATTCATCTCTGCTATTGGCTTGGTACTTCTCAGTGAGTAGGGCTCTGAAAAAGCAAACAAATTTATTTTTTTGTTTTCTGTGCTGTTTAATAGACTTCTGCTACTCTGCCAACTACAACAGGTAAAGTGAAGCCTGGGCTTTCAAACGATATATGATTCACTGTTACTGGATTACCAAGTGTCACATTGGGTGGCTCTGAAAAAACTGTTTTAGTAAACAAATGTAATTTCTAGGCTGTCTATGAGATTTCTTGGAATTTTCTAACTTTGCGACCAGTTTTGGTAGATAGACATCCATGTATCTCTGATACTGGCTTAGTCAGTTTGTTGCTGGGTTCCTATGGTAAACTCATTAGCTGTTTTTTTTTTTAACTGCGATGCTTGATATTGTTGAATGTTTTGTCGCCTCACTGTTCAGTTCACCTGACTGACTGGTCCGGTATTAGTTTGTTCCATTCTTTTTCCATGCATTTTCCATGCTTAAAATACTATTCTGAGGCTGTCTCTACATAACTTCAGTAAGCGGTCAAGTAACACTCAATGGAGCCTATTATCGCTCACCAGAGCTGCGATTTATTCGCATTTCTAGTTGACTTAAGTTATTATTTTGCCGTTTTATTTGCTATTCTCAGTTGACTGATAGCGTTCAATTTATCCAATCTATTGAGATTGTCCACTAAAAGTTGACTTTGGACGGACGACCGACAACAAATGGTCATTCGTTCTATGGATAACCGGTTAACCAACAGTAAGCTGTCAAGTATCGCTCAATGGAACATTTTATCGCTCACCAGAGCTGCGTTTGATTTGCATTTCCAGTTGACTGATATAACCTTTTTGCTGTTTTATTTGCTATTGTCAGTTAGCATTCAGTTTATCCAGTTGACTAAAAGTTGACTTTTGAGGATCGAGATAAAATGGTAATTCATTCCATGGTTAACCGTTTAACCTACAGTAAGCAGCTAAGTATCGCTCAATGGAACCTATTATCACTCACCAGAGCTGCATTCTGTTCGCATTTCCAGCTAACTTAAATCATCATTTTACTGTTTTATTTGCTGTTCTCAGTTGATTCATATTGTTCGATTTAGCTCTTGGCTTATCCAATCTATTGAGACTGTTGACTGAAAGTTGACTTTTGACAAACGAGAACAAATGGTTATTTGTTCCATGGTTAACCGGTTAACCTACAGTAAGCTGTCAAGTAAACTCAATGGAACCTATTATCGCTCACCAGAGCTGCGTTCGATTCGCCTTTCCAGTTGACTTTAATCATCATTTTTCCGTTTTATTTGCTATTCTCAGTTGACCGAAAGCGATTGATTTATCCAGTCGACATAAATTGTCGATTAAAAGCTAACTTTCGACAACCAAGAACAAATGGTCATTCATTCCATGGTTAACCGGTTAAGCTACAGTAAGCGGTCAAGAGTAACGCTCAATGGAACTTATTATCGCTCACCAGAGATGGGTCCGATTTGCATTTCCAGTTGACTTAAATCATCTTTTTGCTGTTTTATTTGCTATTCTCAGTTGACTGACAGCGTTCGATTTATCCAGTCAACTGAAATTTCCGATTAAAAGTTGACTTTTGACAACCGAGAACAAATGGTCATTTGTTCCATGGTTAACCGGTTAAGCTACAGTAAGCGGTCAAGTAATGCTCAATGGAACTTATTATCGCTCACCAGAGCTGGGTTCGATTTGCATTTCCAGTTGAATTAAATCATCTTTTTTGCTGTTTTATTTGCTATTATCAGTTGAGTGATAGCATTCAACTTATCCAGTTGACTGAGATTGTCGACTAAAAGTTGACTTTTGACAACTGAGAACAAATGGTCATTCATTCCATGGTTAACCGAGAATATAAGCGTAGGTTGAGAAAAAGATTGCGGAATCCAACCAACCGGTCACCTTTTACTGGTCATTTCAAATTGCGGCCATGAGGCCGACATTTTTTCATGTTCTAACAAATCTGGTGCTACAGAGTACGCTACCTATCCAATGATGGTAAAATAAAATAAAAAATAAGCTTATTCTTAATGTTTTACACTGGCTATGGAAATCCTAGCTAAAAGTGTTCAAGTTAACCTACATGAACTAACGCACCCACTCTGGTAATTTTTGTTTTGTTGGTTTTGGTGATTCTTTTTTCACATACCATACGTTCTTTACTAGTCCTCCATGAATATTCCTCTCACTCTTTTTTTAATTGTTGAAGTACTATCTCCTCTGCAGATGTTGCTCTTGTTGTAGGAACATACTATTGTTTGTTACAGACATACTATTGTTTGTATGTTCAAGTACTATAGATTGGTGCACGTAAGAGGTCTCTTCATGAGACCCTCAAATTGAAGCTGCTACGTACAGCATCATCAAGGAGACAAGCAAAGGGTAATTTTAGTAATTGTCTAAATGTTATAGAACATGATGAGGTCGCTTTGTCATATTGTTTTAGTGATGTTTCCTTACCTTCTTGAGTTTCCACAACCTTGCCAAGAGCTAAATCGAACAATATGATCAACTGAGAACAGCAAATAACAGAGTAAAATGATGATTTAAGTTAGCTAGAAATGCGAATAGAATGCAGCTCTGGTGAGTGATAATTGGTTCCATGGAGCGATACTTGACTGCTTACTGTAGGTTAACCGGTTAACCATGGAATGAATTACCATTTTATCTCGATCGTCAAAAGTCAACTTTTTGGTGATTCTTTTTTTCACATACCATATGTTTTACTAGTCCTCCATGAATATTCCTCTCCCTCTTTTTCCAATTGTTGAAGTACTATCTCCTCTACAGATGTTGCTCTTGTTATAGGAACATTCTATTGTATGTTACAAACATACTATTGTTTGTAGGATGAAGTACTATAAATTGGTCCACGTAAGAGGTCTCTTCATGAGACCCTCAAATTGAAGCTGCTACGTACAGCATCATCAAGGAGACAAGCAAAAGGTAATTTTAGTAATTGTCTAAATGTTATAGAACATGATTAGGTCGCTTTGTCATATTGTTTTAGTGATGTTCTCTTACCTTCTTGAGTTTCCACACCCTTGCCAAGAGCTAAATCGAACAATATGAATCAACTGAAAACAGCAAATAACAGGGTAAAATGATGATTTAAGTTAGCTAGAAATGCGAATAGAATGCAGCTCTGGTGAGTGATAATCGGTTCCATTGAGCGATACTTGACTGCTTACTGTAGGTTAACCAGTTAACCATGGAATGAATTACCATTTTATCTCGATCGGCAAAAGTCAACTTTTTGTCGACAACCTGATTCTACTGGATAAATTGAATGCTAACTGTGAATAGCAAATAAAACCGCAAAAAGATTATTTCAGTCAACTGGAAATGCAAATCAAACGCAGCTCTGGTGAGCGATAAAATGTTCCACTGTTGGATAACCAGTGATCCACGGAACGAATGACCATTTGTTGCCGGTCGTCCAAAGTCAACTTTTAGTGGACAATCTCAATAGATTGGATAAATTGAACGCTATCAGTCAACTGAGAATAGGAAATAAAACTGCACAATGACGATTTAAGTTAACTGGAAATGCAAATCAAATGCAGCTCTAGTGAGCGATAAAATGCTCCATTGAGCAATACTTGACCGCTTACAGTTGGTTAACCGGTGATCCATGGAACGAATGACCATTTGTTGTCGGTCGTCCAAAGTCAACTTTTAGTGGACAATCTCAATAGATTGGATAAATTGAACGCTATCAGTCAACTGAGAATAGCAAATAAAACGGCAAATTAATAACTTAAGTCAACTGGAAATGTGAATCAAACGCAGCTCTGGTGAGCAATAATAGGTTCCATTGACTGTTACTTGACCGCTTACTGTAGTTGTGTAGAGACAGCCCCAAAATAGTATTTTAAGCATGGAACGAACTAGTACCGGACCAGGCAGTCAGGTGAACTGAATAGTGAGACAACAAAAGATTCAACAGGGTCTAGCAGGTCAGTTAAAAAAACACAGCTAATGAGTTTATCAAAGGACACCATGAGCAAGAAACTGACTAAGCCAATATCAGAGATACACATGTCTGTGGAAAGTCCATGCTTAAATCTACCAAAACTGGTTGTAAAGTTAGAAAATCCCAAGAAAGAGAATCTGAGTCGACTGGATAAATTGAATGCTAACTGAGAATAGCAAATAAAACAGCAAAAAGATTATTTCAGTCAACTGGAAATGCAAATCAAACACAGCTCTGGTGAGCGATAAAATGTTCCATTGAGCGATACTTGACCACTTACTGTTGGTTAACCGGTTATCCATGGAACGAATGACCATTTGTTGTCGGTCGTCCAAAGTCAACTTTTAGTGGACAATATCAGTCGACTGGATAAATAGAACCATCAGTCAACTGAGAATAGGAAATAAAACTGCAAAATGATGATTTAAGTTAACTGGAAATGCAAATCAAATGCAGCTCTAGTGAGCGATAAAATGCTCCATTGAGCAATACTTGACCGCTTACAGTTGGTTAACCGGTGATCCATGGAATGAATGACCATTTGTTTTCGGTCGTCCAAAGTCAACTTTTAGTGGACAATCTCAATAGATTGGATAAATTGAACGCTATCAGTCAACTGAGAATAGCAAATAAAACGGCAAATTAATAACTTAAGTCAACTGGAAATGTGAATCAAACGCAGCTCTGGTGAGCAATAATAGGTTCCACTGACTGTTACTTGACCGCTTACTGTAGTTGTGTAGAGACAGCCCCAAAACAGTATTTTAAGCACGGAACGAACTAGTACCGGACCAGGCAGTCAGGTGAACTGAATAGTGAGACAACAAAAGATTCAACAGGGTCTAGCAGGTCAGTTAAAAAAACACAGCTAATGAGTTTATCAAAGGACACCATGACCAAGAAACTGACTAAGCCAATATCAGAGATACACATATCTGTGGAAAGTCCATGCTTAAATCTACCAAAACTGGTTGTAAAGTTAGAAAATCCCAAGAAAGACAATCTGAGTCGACTGGATAAATTGAATGCTAACTGAGAATAGCAAATAAAACAGCAAAAAGATTATTTCAGTCAACTGGAAATGCAAATCTAACACAGCTCTGGTGAGCGATAAAATTTTCCATTGAGCGATACTTGACCACTTACTGTTGCTTAACCGGTTATCCATGGAACGAATGACCATTTGTTGTCGGTCGTCCAAAGTCAACTTTTAGTGGACAATGTCAGTCGACTGGATAAATAGAACCTATCAGTCAGCTGAGAATAGGAAATAAAACTGCAAAATGACGATTTAAGTTAACTGGAAATGCAAATCAAATGCAGCTCTAGTGAGAGATAAAATGTTCCATTGAGCGATACTTGACCGCTTACTTTAATCGGTTATCCATGGAACAAATGACCGTTTGTTCTCTGTTGTCAAAAGTCACCTTTAGTCGACAATGTCAGTCGACTGGATAAATTGAACGCTATCAGTCAACTGAGAATAGCAAATGAAACAGCGAAATGATGATTTCAGTCGACTGGAAATGCGGATCGAACCCAGCTCTGGTGAGCGATGATAGGTACATTGAGCGTTACTTGACCGCTTACTGTAGCTTAACCATGGAACGAATGACCATTTATTCTCGGTTGTCAAAAGTCAAATTTTAGTCCAAAATCTCAGTCGACTGGATAAATCGAACTCTATCAGTCAATGCAAATCAAACGCAGCTCTGGTGAGCGATAATAGGTTCCATTGAGCGATACTTAACCTCTTACTGTAGTTGTGTAGAGACAGCCTCAGAATAGTATTTTAAGCATGGAAAATGCATGGAAAAAGAATGGAACAAACTAATACCGTCAGTCAGGTGAACTGAACAGTGAGGCGACAAAACATTCAACAGCATCAAGCAGGGGAGTTAAAAAAAACAGCTAATGAGTTTACCATAGGAACCCAGCAACAAACTGACTAAGCCAGTATCAGAGATACATGGATTTGTGGAAAACTCATGCTTAAATCTACCAAAACTGGTCGCAAAGTTAGAAAATTCCAAGAAATCGCATAGACAGCCTAGAAATTACATTTGTTTACCAAAACAGTTTTTTCAAAGCCACCCAATGTGACACTTGGTAATCCAGTAACAGTGAATCATATATCGTTTGAAAGCCCAGGCTTCACTTTACCTGTTGTAGTTGGCAGAGTAGCAGAATTCTATTAAACAACACAGAAAACAAAAATAAATAAATTTGTTTGCTTTTTCAGAGCCCTTCAGGCTTTCAGAGCCCTATTCACTGAGAAGTACCAAGCCAATAGCAGAGATGAATACATGTATTGAAAGCCCAAGCTTCACTCTACCTGTAGTGCTGACACAAGCGCGTAATTCAAGGGACTGACAGAGAAAAACAAAGAAAACACTTTTTTACTTTAAAAAAATTGGAAATCAGATGAGACTGTTGGTCTGAATTTGAGACTGTTGTTCTCGTTTCCGAGACTGCTGGTTCCCGGCGTCATTTTTATGAGACTGGTGGTTCGAAACAGTGAGACTGGTGTGTTCGATTTTCAAAACGGCCGTGAGACTGGTGGACCACATTCCCCACCCTGTTGTTTCACTTAGCAATTAAGATACGCACTTTGAGGGGACTAACAAGAACAAAGGTGTCGATGGGATCCCAAAAATCTAAGATTTGATCCAGACAATTCGGTCTTGTCTTCGCCAGGCTAACCATCAGAGACAAGAGCTACGAGCTCATATGAAACTTGTACGAGTAGGTTGTACAAGAAAGTAGATGAGAACGTCACAAAATACACTCGCCATCCAAAAATACGGTTCGGAAATAGAAATAGGATATTTAGTTTCACTCATTTCTGAGCAGTTCCGGCATCGTCTCGATTGTCTGTAGCAAATGCACATGACTGTTCAAACTTTCATCCCAATAAATCCATTTGATTGATCCCTAGACGTGCTACACGATTTCCGGTACTCACTCTATCTCCACCTACCGTGGCCGAATCTGGTTCGGAATAAAAAAATCGACCACCTAAAGCATCTTCTTTTCTAGCCCCCCGCCTCCCACCAACGTTGTCGGAGCCGGTTCGGGCCCAATCTCTTAATTCCCTGTTCCTGTCCATCAAGTTTGACTGAAATTGGAGCATAGCCTATCTGCAAGTTTCCAGTACCCCCCCCCCCTACCTGGGTCGAATCCGGCCCGGACGCCAAATAACAAATCTAGGCCGCATAAACTCGGCACTGTCGAATTTGCATCTCATTCGATCCATCCGTTTGGTTTTTGTGCATGTCAAAAGTCCCCCCACCCCCAATTCCCCTAATCGTGGTCGCATATGGTTCGAACGCATGTTTTACATGTCGAGGCCATCGATTCATATCACCCATGAAGTTTCACTCGAATCAGACCACTCGTTCACAATTTATAAAAGGCAATTTCCATATTTCTCTTCTCTTGCTCCCCAAAAAATGCTCGGATCTAGGAACGGAAGTTTCCGGGGGTATGTTGTGTCAGGTTCTTAAGTCACGATAATTCGGGTCGCTAATATACCTGCAAAGTTTCTTTGTCGTTTCACATCTGGAACTATTCTAACTCACGACTACCGGAATTCCAGGAAACCCCCTCCAACTCCCCCCACATAGCCCCGAAACCATCTGGCTCCGTCAATTTCATCTAGGCCTATTGCTTGTTCCCTCCATTAAGTTTCGTCCCAATCCCTCTGCTTTTAGAGTTTCTTGAGTTTTCCACCCCCCACCCATCCCCACAGGTATCGGACCCGACCCGGACGTGACACTGAACGTCCGAGGCGATAGCTCACCAGACAAGTTTCATTCAAATCCGATCACCCGTTCAAAAGATATGCACGCCACTAAATTCCGGACTCTCCATCCACCCACTCCCCCCACGATGGTCGGGTCGGGGAAACGGCTGTTCTCAAGTCAATCTGTTCGGATCCCTGACATACCTGCCAAGTTTCATCGCCCTAGAACATCAGGAAGTATGCCGAACTCGTGGGATCCCTAGAAATCCGGACCCCCACCCCAACTCCCCCACAGTGCCCTGATCCGGTCCGGTTATGTCGATGACGTGTCTAGGACTTGTGCTTGTTTTTCCCACCAAGTTTCATCCCGATCCCTCCACTCTAAGCGTTTCTGAAAATTTCCGGTTCCCTCCTCCAACTCCCCCCAGTGTCATCGGATCCGCCCCGGATTTAAAGTGAGATGTCTGAGACACGAGGTCATCCTAAATATTAACTTTCATCAAGATCCGATCACCCGTTCGCAAGCTAAAAATACCTCAAATTTTGGCTTCACCCTCCCTCCACCCCCCCCCCCCCACCCCCCAGATGGTCGAATCGGGGAATTGACGATTTCTTATTTAATCTGGTCTGGTCCCAGACATGCCTGTCAATTTCCATCGTCCCAGCACATCAGGAAGCACGGAACTCGCGGGATCACTACAAATTCGGACTTCTCCCCCCCCCCAACTTCCCCAAAGTGAGCGGATCCGTTCCGGTTATATCATTCACGTATCTAAGACTTTTGCTTGTCCTTTCCACCAAGTTTCATCCGGATCCCTCCACTCTAAGTGTTTTCCAAGATTTCCGGTTTTCCCCTCCAACTCCCCCCAATGTCACCAGATCCGGTCTGGATTTAAAATGGAGGGTCTGAGACACGAAGTCCTTCCATATATCAAGTTTCATTAAGATCCGATCACCCGTTCGTAAGCTAAAAATATCTCATTTTTCCTATTTTTTCCGGATTCCCCCTCCCTCCACTCCCCTCCAGATAGTCGGATCGGGGAAGCGACCATTTCTAACTTAATCTGGTCCAGTTCCTGATATGCCTGCCAAGTTTCATCGTCCTAGCTTATCTGGAAGTGCCCGAACTAGCAAAACCGGGACCGACAGACCGACTGACGGACAGAAATTACAATCGTAATTTCAGTTGTAATCTCGCCTTCACCCAGTGAACATCTATCGATTTGTCGAGTGAACAAGAGCTACGAGCTCATATGGCACTTGTACGAGTAGGCTGTACAAGAAAGTAGATGAAAACGTCACAAAATACACCCGCCATCCAGAAAGGCGGTTCGAAAATAGAAATAGGATATTTAGTTTCACTCATTTCTGAGCAGTTCCGGCATCGTCTCGATTGCAAATGCACATGACTGTTCAAACTTTCATCCCAATAAATCCATTTGTTTGATCCCTAGACGTGCTACACGATTTCCGGTACTCACTCTATTTCCACCTACCGTGGCCGAATCTGGTTCGGAATAAAAAAAAATCGACCACCTAAAGCATCTTCGTTTAT
Organism: Branchinecta lynchi; assembly: GCA_023053575.1. Classification (NCBI taxonomy): domain Eukaryota; kingdom Metazoa; phylum Arthropoda; class Branchiopoda; order Anostraca; family Branchinectidae; genus Branchinecta; species Branchinecta lynchi. The sequence continues at coordinate 87,989 of JAKZAP010000137.1, read as the reverse complement.
ACCATCTACCAAGTTTCACTCGAATCTGAGCATTTTTGGAAAGTTCCGGTACCCCCCCCCCCCCTTCCCACCAACGTTGTCGGAGCCGGTTCGGGCCCAATCTCTTAATTCCCTCATCAAGTTTGACTGAAATTGGAGCATAGCCTATCTGCAAGTTTCCAGTACCCCCCCCCCCCCCCTACCTTGGCCGAATCCGGCCCAGACGCCAAATTACAAATCTAGGCCGCATAAACTCGGCACTGTCGAATTGCATCTCATTCGGTCCATCCGTTTGGTTTTTGTGCATGTCAAAAGTCCCCCCACCCCCAATTCCCCTAATCGTGGTCGCATATGGTTCGAACGCATGTTTTACATGTCGAGGCCATCGATTCGTATCACCCATGAAGTTTCACTCGAATCAGACCACTCGTTCGCAATTTATAGAAGTCCATATTTCTCTTCTCTTGCTCCCCCAAAAATGCTCGGATCTAGGAACGGAAGTTTCCGGGGGTATGTTGTGTCAGGTTTGTAAGTCAAGATAATTCGGGTCGCTAATATGCCTGCAAAGTTTCGTTGTCGTTTTACATCTGGAACTATTCTAACTCACGACTACCGGAATTCCAGGAAACCCCCTCCAACTCCCCCCACAGAGCCCCGAAACCATCTGGCTCCGTCAATTTCATCTAGGCCTAATGCTTGTTCCATCCATTAAGTTTCGTCCCAATCCCTCTACTTTTAGAGTTTCTTGAGTTTTCCACCCCCCCCCCCCCATCCCCACAGGTATCGGACCCGACTCGGACGTGACAATGAACGTCCGAGGCGATAGCTCACCAGACAAGTTTCAGTCAAATCCGATCACCCGTTCAAAAGTTATGCACGCCACTAGATTCCGGACTCCCCATCCACCCACTCCCCCCACGATGGTCGGGTCGGGGAAACGGCTGTTCTCAAGTCAATCTGTTCGGATCCCTGACATACCTGCCAAGTTTCATCGCCCTAGGACATCAGGAAATATGCCGAACTCGCGGGATCGCTAGAAATCCGGACCCCCACCCCAACTCCCCCACAGTGCCCTGATCCGGTCCGGTTATGTCAATGACGTGGCAAGGACCTGTGCTTGTTTTCCCACCAAGTTTCATCCCGATCCCTCCACTTTAAGCGTTTCTCAAAATTTCCGGTTCCCTCCTCCAACTCCTCCCAGTGTCATCGGATCCGGTCCGGTTATGTCAATGACGTGTCTAGGACCTGTGCTTGTTTTTCCCACCAAGTTTCATCCCGATCCCTCCACTTTAAGCGTTTCTCAAAATTTCCGGTTACCTCCTCCAACTCCCCCCAGTGTCATCGGATCCGGCCCGGATTTAAAGTGAGGTGTCTGAGACACAAGGTCATCCTAAATATCAATTTTCATCAAGATCCGATCACCCGTTCAAAAGTTATGCACGCCACTAGATTCCGGACTCCCCATCCACCCACTCCCCCCACGATGGTCAGGTCGGGGAAACGGCTGTTCTCAAGTCAATCTGTTCGGATCCTTGACATACCTGCCAAGTTTCATCGCCCTAGGACACCAGGAAGTATGCCGAACTCGCGGGATCGCTAGAAATCCGGACCCCCATCCCAACTCCCCCACAGTGCCCTGATCCGGTCCGGTTATGTCAATGACGTGTCTAGGACCTGTGCTTGTTTTTCCCACCAAGTTTCATCCCGATCCCTCCACTTTAAGCGTTTCTCAAAATTTCCGGTTCCCTCCTCCAACTCCTCCCAGTGTCATCGGATCCGGTCCGGTTATGTCAATGACGTGTCTAGGACCTGTGCTTGTTTTTCCCACCAAGTTTCATCCCGATCCCTCCACTTTAAGCGTTTCTCAAAATTTCCGGTTCCCTCCTCCAACTCCCCCCAGTGTCATCGGATCCGGCCCGGATTTAAAGTGAGGTGTCTGAGACACGAGGTCATCCTAAATATCAATTTTCATCAAGATCCGATCACCCGTTCGCAAGCTAAAAATACCTCAAATTTTGGCTTCACCCTCCCTCCACTCCCCCCCCCCCCAGATGGTCGAATCGGGGAATTGATTATTTCCTATTTAAGCTGGTCGGGTCCCAGACATGCCTGTCAATTTCCATCGTCCCAGCACATCAGGAAGCACGGAACTCGCGGGATCACTACAAATTCGGACTTCTCCCCCCCCCCAACTCCCCCAAAGTGAGCGGATCCGTTCCGGTTATATCAGTCACGTATCTAGGACTTTTGCTTGTACTTTCCACCAAGTTTCATTCGGATCCCTCCACTCTAAGTGTTTTCCAAGATTTCCGGATTCCCCCTCTAACTCCCCCCAGTGTCACCGGATCCGGTCTGGATTTAAAATGGAGGGTCTGAGACACGAAGTCCTTCCATGTATTAAGTTTCATTAAGATCCGATCACCCGTTCGTAAGCTAAAAATATCTCATTTTTCCTATTTTTTCCGGATTCCCCCTCCCTCCACTCCCCTCCAGATGGTCGGATCGAGGAAGCGACAATTTCTAATTTAATCTGGTCCAGTTCCTGATATGCTTGCCAAGTTTCATCGTCCTAGCTTATCTGGAAGTGCCCGAACTAGCAAAACCGGGACCGACAGACCGACAGACCGACTGACGGACAGAAATAACAATCGCTATATGGCACTTGAGTAAGCTCAAGTGTCATAAAAACCAGTTCTCAATTGTATACCTGTTTTCACCTGGATACCTGTTTTCACCTGGCTGACGACGGCTTGTCTACTTCCCGAGTATTCGTACAGAAGATTGGCGATTTTGGTGTTTGCCGTGCCCCAACGGCTGCCTTGCGAACTGCACGTGTGCGCCTACGTGGGTAAACAAGAGACGCTCTCCCGGTAAGCCCGTACTTCATTATTTTTTTGCTGCCTGTTTAAGAAGATGGCGGAGGAACAGATTCTTTCGAAATTGATGGAAATTCAAGCCCAAGTACAAGATATTCCTCGACTTTCATCCAGCATTTCCTCGATTGAATCAACTCTAACCAGCATAAACCATCAAATTGCTGGAACCACAGAGGCACAAGCTAAAGTTGAGTCTAACGTAAAAAAGTTAAAGGAGAAATGGGATGAGACGTGTAAGCAGACTCATTTACTTGAGAAAGAATTGAAATTGGCCAACATTATTATTTATAATATGGCCGAGGTACATTCCACTCACCGTGGCTCTTACTTAGTGGATGATATCCGTTCTCTCGTCAGAGATTGCTTGCCTAACATTTCTGTCGAGAGATGGGATATAAAAGACGCTTTCCGACTTAAATCTAGTGATCCCCAGAAACCCAGGCCTGTTTTGGTGAAACTCAACAGCAAACTTCTCCGCGATATGATACTAAAAAACTCGGTTCATTTCAAAAGACACGGTATTAGCTTTTCCGCGGACTACACGACTGCGGAGAGAGCAGCAAGAAATGCCCTCAAGCCACTTATGCAAAGAGCGATAGACGAGCACCGTGACGTCAAACTAAGAGGCACGCGCCTCTTGATTGACCACCAAGTTTTTACTTATGATTTTCCAAGCGGGAAAGTAATTGAGATAAAGGATGTCGGAAATCGAAATGCGAACCAACTCCCAGGGGATGGTGGCTCAAGTAGGCGCGCTTACATTAATGAGCCAACTAGCGATTCTTCTGGAGTAGATGAGTTTGATGATGCCATCATGAGAAATGATGATGAGAAAAATGTAACCCAGTGTAACCTCGAATAAAAAGCTCGTGAATATTCGGGTAACCAATCCGCCTGGAAATAGTGGAAAAAGTGCAGAAGCTACAGAATCAGTATTACCAGAATAGCGCGGGTTTGATGAGATAGTAAGCCCTGATGACGCTCACAGGCAGGGTCAACGAAGTGTTCGTTCTAACAGTATTGTTTCAGGCCATCTTCACACAGGAAACGGAAGTACCCCGTGCCGGGACACGAACACAGTGCCGAGACCAGATAAGTCTTACGGTGGAAAGCGTATGGCGCGCCCACCATTTCAAATTACGTAGGAAAAAAGCCATATACAGAAGCTCACGATAACGTCTTGGAACGTCCATGGTCTAGTGAACAAAATTCATGATCTACAATCGAATGTTTTTCCTTTTAGAGATGTTACGTGCCTAGTAGAAACTTGGTTAAGCCCAGATTTCGATATTGAAGTTCCTGAGTATGTTGTATATAGGAGAGAAAGAAACGCTTCTCGCAATAAACGTCATTATGGTGGAGTACTTGTATGTATTAGACTTAGTTCGTTCTTAGAAATTACCCGTTTAGAAAGCAAGTCGGAGAATATTATATGGGTTCATTTAAAGTGTTTAGATGGTAGAAGTTTAATTTTGTGTTCAGTTTATGTACCTCCACAACTCAGCTCATACACGGGAGAAGATACCTGGAATATACTGGACCAGGAAGTAAGTGCCCTAAAAATCAGATTTCCTAAGGATTTATTGGTGGTATTGGGTGACCTGAACGCATATACTGCTGAAACGCAAGAGATAAACTGTGATTGTTTTCTAGGTAAAGCCCCTCCAGTGCCTTTGGTTTACCGGATTCCTAGAAGTAGCCAAGATTCAAAAAGGAACGTTAACACTTGGGGTAGGAAGCTTTTGGCACTTTGTGGAGACCATGGCTTGGCTATTGGTAACGGAAGGTTTGGTGATGATGGGGGAAGGGGTAAGTTTACTTGCATTTCTGGACCAAACCCGAGTGTTATTGATTATGTACTGGTAAACGTTTGCTTTGGGCCTGAAGATCTGAATGTAACAGTAGAGCATATTCCAGGGTCTGACCACTTCCCGGTGAGTCTCGATATTTTTTTGAAAGTTAAAGGAGTACAAACGAAGCAGAAGGATTTTCCTCGCCGATACTACCAGGTACGACCTGGAGATACTACCCTCCCATTAAGGTTGAAAACGGAGTGGACTAAGGAAGACATCGAAAGAGCACAAGAGGAATTTCGAGAAGGCTCACCGAGGGAAAAGTTGGAAAGGTTAAAGGAGCAACTGGAGAAACCTGACTCTACCCTAGATGCTATAGCAAAAGAATTATCAGATATCGTTAGAGATCAGTTAAAGCAAGTTGTAGGACACACGAAAGCAAGAGCCCAATCCTTTTTTTATGCGGAATGCCTTGAAAGCAAGTCCAAACTAGTAGATATCTTACGAAAAGTAAAAGAAAACTAGACCTACGTTGCCCGGGCAACGTGAAGTGTTGCGGCAACCTTTGTCCGGCTTCGCCGGCTAAAGTGTTGCGAGAGCAACACTTTGGTTTTGTTTCTTCGCTGTCGGTTAAATGCTGAAATTGTCAACTTATCGAAGCTTTTAAAATGGTATGTTCTAAAAAGAATGATCATATAATCAAAAGCTGTTGTTTAGCGTTGTAAAACCAACAACAAAACAATATCGGAAGAAGGCTATCCGTAACGTTTCAGGATTAAAATACCATAGATGACACTATTAATTATTACAAAACTACCTTTTGTTTTACATTACCGTATCGTTTGTTCCCGTTGCGTAAACAGTTAATCCTAGGTTATAGCGATAGACCATCGATACAAACTTTCTTACTGTCATATTTACAGAAATCGAATACAATGTGCACCAATTTTCAAAAATTTCTAGCCCCTCGTGAACCGATCTTACTTAAAAGGCCGTCTCCCGTGATTGACATCGAATTCACCGGAAACAAATAATGGATACACCAGCTATCAAAAGTTGCAAACCCCTCATCGCTGAAGATGATTATAGCATAAAAGCCGATTATTACTTACAAGTCCCATGCATGTCTTACAATTGGGAACAACATTGTTCTTACCATCGAATACACCTGAGACAAATAACAGGTATACCAACTAGCAAAAGCTGCAAACTCCTCGTTGCCGAAGATGATTATGAGCTAACAGTCGACTGTTGCTTACAGTCGACTGTTGCTTACAAGTCCCTTACATGTCTCACAACTGGTATCGCCTATTTTTGGTTTCAGTGTGTACCTTACTCCTGAAGTTGTCAACCCCTTGAAACTTTCAAACTGGTTTATCTCATGAAGGATTTTTGTTCAAAAAAATGGATGGCATATATTTTGATCAGCTCTTCAAGGGCTATCGATTGCCCTAACCACAACAAAAGCATATCGGAAAAAGGGACTAAATTGACTTTGCAGTCAGTTGAACTTTATCCTTTTCAATCGTAGACATCGTGACGGATGAAAACTTGGAATAATATCCTATATAATCTAGTTGGTATTATAAAGCTATCCGTAACTTTTTAGGATTAAAATACCATAGATGACACTATTAATTATTACGAAACAACCTTGTTTTACATTATCGTTTGTACCCGTTGCGTTAACAGTAAATCCTAGGTTACAGCGATAGACCAACGATACAAACTTTCTTACCGTCAGATTTATATAAATCGAATACAATGTGCAACAATTTGCACAAATTTCTAGCCCCTCGTGCACCGATTCTACTGACAAGTCCCTTTCCCGTGATAGACATCAAGTTCACCGGATAAAAATAATGGGTACACCGACTAGCAAAAGTTGCAAACCCCTCATCGCTGAAGATTTGTGTAGCATAACAGCCGATTATTACTTACAAGTCCCTTGCATGTTTTACATTTGGGAACCAAATTGTTCATCAAATGACAGGTACGCCGACTAGCGAGAGCTGCAAACCCCTCATTGCCGAAGATGATTATGAGCTAACAGTCGCCTGTCGCGTACAAGTCCCGTAAATGTCTCACAACTGGTATCGCCTATTTTTGGTTTCAGTGTGTACCTTACTACTGAAGTTGTCAACCCCTTGAAACTTTCAAACTGGTGTATCTCATAAAGGAATTTTTTTTACCAAAAAATAGATGTCATATACTTTGATCAGCTCATCAGCGGCTATCGATTGCCGTCGAAGTTGAACTTTATCCTTTTCAATCGTAGATATCGTGACGGATGAAAACTTGGAACAATATCTTATATAATCTAGTTGATATTATAAAGCTATCCGTAACTTTTCAGGATTAAAATACCATAGATGACACTATTAATTATTACAAAATTACCTTATTGTTTTACATTACCGTATCGTTTGTACCCGTTGCGTAAACAGTTAATCCCAGGTTATAGCGATAGACCATCGATACAAACTTTCTTACTGTCATATTTACAGAAATCGAATACAATGTGCACCAATTTTCAAAAACTTCTAGCCCCTCGTGAACCGATTCTTACTTACAAGTCCGTCTCCCGTGATTGACATCAAATTCACCGGAAACAAATAATGGATATACCAGCTATCAAAAGTTGCAAGCCCCTCATCGCTGAAGATGATTATAGCATAAGCTTTTTAAACGGGATGTTCTAAAAAAATTAATCATATGATCAAAAGGTATTCTTCAGCGTTGTAAAAACAACAACAAAATAATATAGGAAGAAGGGACTAAATTAACTTTGCAAGCAGTTGTACTTTATCCTTTTCAATCGTAGACATCGTGACGGATGAAAACTTGGAACAATATCTTATATAATCTAGTTGGTAATAGAAAGCTATCCGTAACTTTTCAGGATTAAAATACCATAGATGACACTATTAATTATTATGAAACTACCTCATTGCTTTACATTTTCGTTTGTATCCGTTGTGTAAACAGTTAATCCTCGGTTACATTGATAGACCATCGACACAAACTTTCTTACCGTCAGATTTATAGAAATCGAATACAATGTGCACCCATTTGCAAAAATTCCTAGCCCCTCGTGAACCGACTCCTACTTACAAGTCCCTCTCCCGTGATATACATTAAGTTAACCGGAAACAAATAATGGGTACACCAGCTAGCAAAAGCTGCAAACCCATCATCGCAGAAGATGATTGTAGCATAACAGCCGATTATTACTTACAAGTCCCTTGCATATCTTACCATTGGGAACCAAATTGTTCCTACCATCGAATACACCGGAAACAAATAACAGGTACACCAACTAGCAAAAGCGGCAAACCCCTCATTACCAAAGATGATTATGAGCCAACAGTCGACTGTTGCTTAAAAGTCCCCTACATGTCTCATAACAGGTATCGCCTATTTTTGTTTTCGTGTACCTTACTACTGAAGTTGTCAACCCCTTTGAAATTTTCAAACTGGTGTATCTCATGAAGGAATTTTTGTACCAAAAAATGGATGACATATACTTTGATCAGCTCATCAATGGCTATCGATTGCCGTCGAAAAAAAAATTCTACCTGTCTTAGTTCAAAAGTTGACTTTTTTGCCGTAGGCCAACTTTCTAACGTCACGACTTAGAAAGGAGCAAAGGATAAGCTCTAGTTTCTTTAGCAATGAGAGAACTTTTAAAGTTTAAGGGGCACATCTGATACCGTTACTCGCAAAAATTTTTTTTTATAAACTCAGCTGGAATCGTCGCAGACATGGACAGAAACAATAGATGGCAGCACTTTCGGACCCGTGGGAAAAAGCCACTTTTTTGTCTCTGTAGATTTTTCTATTTATCACTCAAAGAAGATATGTTGGCTGTGGGGCCGGGTAACTGCCGCATATATTTAACACTTATAGATTTTAGTCCATCTTCAATTTGAAACTGGTGCCTGCCTGCTAGCGTGCTAGAACGGAGCTTTCCACTCGAAAGCAGAAACATGGTTTGATGAAACGAAAGGTTCGCTACACAACTTGAGATGGTCCTCTCCGACATAGGCTATACAACTCCACTTCACTTCGCAAACCGTAGGCTCTGGCTCGATGACAAGCAAAAACCATCCTTATTGGCCCCAGGCAAGAGTTCTACGGAGCTTTCCAAAATGTAATGTCATATTCATCAATCCGGCCTAAGGTCCACACTTTCCGTAAAAACCGCACAGGTTAGACCCTTCCCAGTTACCAGGAATAAAATGAAATCGGAGTCATAGGAAAAAAAAAAAAAAAACAAAAAAAAACAGGACAAAACCAAAGTGTTGCTCTCGCAACACAATGAAGCGATAGATTTGCATAAGGAATGCCTTGTACAGTACAGAGAACAGAGGAAAATCCACAAAGCTCTGATTAAGAAGAAAAAAGCAGCATGGGCTAGCAAAGCTCGCTCAAACACTCTGAAAGCATTCACAAATAAAAACCCCAGTGAGTTCTGGAGAAGTATTCGAAATGCAGAGTCACAGAGGGCTAGTATAAGAACTCTGACAATGCCTGATCCACAGACTTGGGAAGAGTATTATTCAAACCAACAGAGCAAACATTCCCATGAGCCAGACTTCTTTACAGCTCTACCCAATATTATTGGGACACAAGAGGAAGATGGAGCTTACTTTCCCTTGAAGGAAGACGACTATGTCCTGTGTAACCCTGTAGTGAGTGAAGAAATCGAGAAAGCGATTGCTGGCACAAAAGGAGGCTCAGCCCCGGGGCCGGATGGGATACCCACAAGAGCTTTCGAGGTTCTACGTTTATCGCTGCTGCCACTTATACTTGGACTTTTTAACATGGTTCTAAACCAAAAAATATGGCCGGAACCATGGAGGCTTTCGCTTATTTTCCCGCTATTTAACAAAGGTGACACTAGTCGATGTGATAGTTACAGACCGATTAGCTTAGTTAATAGTGCTGGAAAATTTTTAGAGAGAATTTTGGATAGTAGATTGGGTGTTTGGTTGGAAGGGAGGAAAATTATTAGAGAAGAGCAGGGGGGATTTCGCAAAGGTTATTCTACAGTAGATAGAGTGTTCATATTAAATGCATTAATAGAAAAATATTGTAAGGGTGATGGTGAGATGTTTGTTGCGTTTTTAGACCTTCGTAAAGCATTTGATTATGTTGATCGAGTAATTTTGTTCAGGTGCCTGGTGGAGCTTGGACTACCATTGCCTTTTATAAAATTGTTGGCTACGATGTATTCTTATACAAAAAATATTGTAAAAGTGTTTGGTAAAGGGTTATCTAAGCCGTTTTTGAGTTTGATGGGAGTAAAGCAGGGTAGCACACTGTCGCCTAAGTTATTTTCCATATTTATTAATGATATCGTTGATTTTTATGAAAAGAAGTGGGCGCCTGTGGTGAAACTTGGCGAGAGAGCTCTTTCACTGCTTCTGTTCGCTGATGACTTAGCCCTCATAGCAAAATCGGCACAAGAACTACAGACCCTACTAAACCTAGCAGAGGAATACATGGAGAGCAAAAAGCTAGAAGTCAACACAGAAAAAACGGAGGTACTTGTGTTGAAGAAAAATAGTCGCAAGAAACAGGAGAGTGTATTTTTCTTCAAGGGAACAAAACTTAGAACGGTTAAAGAAACTAAATATCTTGGTTTCATTGTTTCAGCAAACGGGAGCTGGAAAAACCATATTTCTAAATTAGCATCCCGAGGAAAGGCTGCAATCTTCTCCATTTTCAGAAATAATAGCCTAATGGGTCTGACAGACCTTGCCCTACATAAACAGATCTTCAACTCAAAGGTTATGTCTGTCATACATTATGGATGCGAAATATGGGGGGCAGATGCCGCGAAATGCTTAGAAACGATTCAGTTGCAATATTTCAAAAGGATATTTGGTTTGCACCTTACAACCCCCTCGCTAGTCCTAAAAGGTGACCTAGGACTCTTTTCTCTGGATCGGAACAGAAAAATACAGATGATTCGATACTAGCTAAAGATACTGGATCTGCCACCCGAGCGCCTGGAGAAAGAAGCTTACGCGGATATGTTAGCATCCAAGAGGAAGTCATCCTGGCCGCATAGAATAAAACGGATCCTAGACGAAACCGGGTTCTCCTATATATGGAATGAAGGGAAAGGCCGCGATGTAAATACCAGTGAATTTCTAGGTACATTAAAATCAAGAACTGAAGACCAACAGATTCAGTTGTGGTGGAATGATCTCCACAAGTCATCTAGTCTGAAACTGTATCAGGAAATTAAAGAGTGTTTCTATTTAAAGTTGAAAATCCCAGTAAAATTTATTCGTTTGTGGATCCAGGCAAGAGCAAACTGTCTACCAATACTTGGAAAAAGTTTTTGGAAAAGGAAAAGTGGTGGTCCGGAAGCGCAGTATCCTTGTCCTTTTTGTAATTCGAGTGATGAGGGGCTGGGCCATGTTCTCTCGAGGTGTGAGGAGCTTTCTAATATAAGGGGTACTCTTTTTCAGAATGGGGGGGATGAGCTACTTCTAGGTATCCTTAAGTCTACAAATGCTAGGTCTATAGTGTGTTTTGGCAATATGGTAGAAAAAGTTATTAGTTTAGCAGAAAGTCGGTAGGATATTAAGTTGAGAATGCGAGGTTGCTTGTTAGTTGAGATTGTTGTTTGTTTTGTTTTTCTGTATTTGGCTTAATCGCTTTCAAATACAGATATATATATATATATATATATGGCACTTGAGTATGCCATAAAAACAAAGTTCAGATATTCTATCTACCTATCTATACCTCTATAAGCCATATCTATTTTGACGATATTGACCGAAACTTCCTGCTTTACTACTGCCAAATTTGCGGTAGTCCAGCAAAAAACGAAAATTCAGAAACGAAGCCGGCGTACCACCTTATCCCTATAAAGAAATCTAATCAACTTTAAATAAAATTTTGACTTAACAAAAATGCGGGTACAACCGGATTCCGGACTAATTATATGTCCGGGTAAAAAATGATCATTATATACAGACTCAGCGTCTCTTCTTACCCCTAAATATATCATCTAATCAACTTCAGATAAAGCTTTTACTTTTAACATATTTTGCGGTTTTGGCCGGATTACAGGCGAACTAGTTGTCCGGCGAGAAAGTGATTTTCACCATCGGGTTCAGCATGTCTTCTTACCCAAAAATCAAACATTTAATCAACTTCAAATGAAACTGTTACTTTTAACCAACTTTCCGGTTTTGGCCGGATACCGGACGAACTGATTGTCCGGCGACAAAATGATTTCCACCATCATGCTCAGCATGTCTTCTTACCCCTAAATCAAACATTTAATCAACTTCAAATGAAACTTTTACTTTTAACAAACTTTCCGGTTTTTGCCGGATTCCGGCAGAACTACTTGTCCGGCGAAAAAATGATTGTCACCATCGTGCTCAGCATGTCTTCTTACCCCATAATCAACTATCATATTAGCTGTTTAAAAATATTTTGTTTGTCCCTTAAGGTGAACCCCCTCACCCACCCCCAAATATAGGGCTACAGAGCCCATCTACAAACTCCACCTTACCCTTGACCCAAACAATCCTCATACCAAGTTTCATCAATATATCTCATTCCCTTCGAGAGTTATCTCGCTTACAGACGGACGGACAACTTTTGCGATGTCATAGGTATCTCTCAACTTACGTTTTGTGATCCCAAAAACTCATTTCACATACTTCAGGTACAAATAATCATGGGCCCTTTTGGATTATGAACGTGTTTGTGAGATCAGAAACACGCCCTTTTGTCAACTGCCAAGCTTTATTCGGATCCGACCAGCCGTTCAAAAATATGCATGTAATTCTGGTGGTTCTGGTGATTCCAGTTCCCTCCTCTCCCTCGAAGATATTCGGATCGGGAAAATGACTGCTTCCAAGTCAATCTGATAGGGTCTCCAATAAACCAGATGAATTTCATCGTCGAAGAGCATCTGTAAGTACCTTATTTCCGGAAAACCCCTTCCAAGACCCCCTGAGTGCGCCGATCCGGTCCATTTTTCTTTCAAACTAGCACATCTGGAAGTACCTTAACCCGTGATGACCGGAACTCCGGGACCCAGCCTCCACTCACGCCCCACACAGTTCCGGGATCCGAACCTATTACGTCAGCACTGTATCAAGGATATGTGCTTGTTTCATACCGACCCTTCCACTCTAAGCGTGTCACGATATTACCGGTACCCCCTCCAACTCCCCCCACAGCTGGCGGATCAGATCCGGAAGTAAAATGGGACATGTGCGGCATTTCCGCATACCAAGTTTCATTCAGATCCAATCAACCGTTCAAAAGTTACGGGATGTCTCAACATTTTTGGATTCCCCCTCCCTCCACTCCCCCCACGATGATCGAATCAGGGAACTGACTATTTCCAAGTCAGTTTGAGTCGGGTCCTCTGTATGCCTGTCAAGTTTCATCATCCTAGCACATCCTGAAGTACCTTAACCCGTGACAAACGGAGATCCGCGATACATCCTCCTTCCACCCCCCACAGTGCCCGGATCCGATCCGGTTATGTCAACAATGTATGGAGGATATGTGCTTGTACTTCCCACCAGGTTTTATCGCGATCCCTTCACTCTAAGCGTGTCACGATATTCACAGTACCCACCCCCCACCCCCCTCACCAACTCCTCCCACAGTTGTCGGATCCGGTTCGGACGTAAAAAGAGAAAGGTGAGGCATGTGTTCTTTCCACATTATTAAGTTTCATTCAGATCCGATCACCCGTTCGAAAGTTACGCATGTCTCAATATTCCGGATTTCCTCTCCCTCCACTCCCCCCACGATGGTCGAATCGTGGAAGTAACTATGGAGGACACCGTCTTAGCACTTCGTGGTCTGATGCAACTTAATAAACGGTGGCAATTGTGGCAAAGATAAAAAGCCAAAGTGTTGCTTAAATGTATTTATAACAAGAGAACCTTGACATGCTTTTTTTAACCAACCTACTAATTTTACAGTGGAGTAGTGGAGCATGTACGACCTAGTAGTGCTCATAAAGGGTCAACTATTGCTATCATCATTTGTCCACAACTGAGATAGCTGCTAGGCCCAGGATTAGCTGATGGATGTTTTTATTTATTGATTTATTTGTGACCCGCCTTTTGTAGAACAGCGGAGTATGAGTAGAATAGCCTACACTAAATAAAAGAATGTGAAGAAACATGACTATTTTATTTTCATATAGTTTATAAACTTACACATCTTTACTCAGTGACAAGCACATTAAAAGGGTCCAGGACTGAAAAACTGGCTAATAATTTCGTGGGCTGACAGGGCAGGATGCTTGTGGAGCGTAAATAGATTTGAATGAGAACGAAGGAGTGTATTGATACTACTACCTCGAACATTAAAATTCGAAACCAATTTACGATTACAGAAAGATTTAGGAAGATACAGAAAATCTTACAGTACTTGAAGAAACAGCTTCTAAAAATTTGTACAGCCTTTTTTACATATGAGTTGCTCCGTCCTTTGTAACAAATAATTCCATTTTATAATAGATGTCGCTGCTACTTCAGTTAAAGAAGCGTATTATTTTCTCCAAAGCGGTTTTCGCTGATTGGTTGTTGTTTGTTGAGCGCAGTCAGGTCATACTTTGCGTATGTCAAGTCAGCATACGTCCTGGAATTCATTGTGTAGCAAGTAGGCATTAGGCATTTTCAGGTATAACTTGTCAGCGCGGAGTCACGGGTGTGAATAATGGTTATATTTAATTTTTCAGAACGAGTAGAATAATTGGGAAAAGTGAATACTCGCCCCTTCATGAATCAAGAAAATTAGAGTAAAAAGGTAGGTAAATTGCGGAAACCAAAAAATTTGGTCAGGATATACCTAACAAATTTCATTCACAAATTTTATCGGATGGAAAACTAGATCAGCGTTGCCTGGACCACGGAAAAGTGTTGCGGCAACCTTTCTTCGTCTTCGCCGAAAATGACACTGTTTTGGGTCTCCAAATTTTCCTATTTATCATTCAAAAATGATATATTGGGGCTCTTCAGTATATATCCCGTAATCATGGTCTTTAGCCCTAACCAGCCACTGGACCAGATCCTTTGAGTAATCCCCAACAGTCTTTAATTTCCGGACTAGTCTATATAGACTACGACGGTAATAACAGCGCTAACATATTCTTTGAATTTCGTACAGCCAAAAAGTTGGTTACCCACATCTCATATTTCTGGTACCCACAACTACTCCTTTATTTGGTCTCTTGCTAATCCGAATAACTCCCTTGTGGCACTCTCTCGGCGAAGATACGGAAATTATGAAACTTACCTCCGTGCTGCTTTGTGCATAGCCGTCTTTCCCTTAACGTCCTGGACATTCACGGACGCATTCGCCTGTAGTAACATCTCAACGACTTTGGCGCGGCCCAATCTAGCAGCAAAATAAAGTGCAGTTTTTCCATCTTCGTTTACCTGTAATTTACTTTCGTTTATTTGTCTTCCGTTCACTCTCTTGTGAGATAGCCCTTACACCACCTAGCCTTTTCATGACAATTATCAGTCGCCTTTTTCTACTCTTCAAGCAAATTCTTAAACGAACCTTCATACATATAGAGGCAATGCAACATTCTTTCTTAATCCATTCTTGAACCCCGAGATCCGAAAAAAATACTGTATATTTTTCCCGTCTAAAGACAACTCAATGGTTTTCTCACCTGCCACTATTTTCGATACGTAACATGGAGGCTACTGGCGGTTGTTTAAAAGAAGTTCGCTCAGAGAAACTATTATGTAATATTTTGCTTTCTGGATGTCAATGGGCTAGATAAAGACTTTAGACAGCAAAAGCCGCGGATAATTCAAAACAGTCACTTAATAGTGTGAGGCTTAAATACTGTCGACAGTGCCAGTCCATAATTTAAATTGATGAAATCACTGAAAAGATTCACCAACCAACTAGGGTGGAACGAAATATGTAAGACAAACAATTGTTCTGTTATTTGCGTTTTATTTTCCATTGCGTTTAATTTTATGTTGAGTGTCTTTCTGCAGTGTTGCGTCGCGCTCACCTAAAGATAATGTTAGCGTCTAACTTAGCCTTCAGTTCTTTTGCCGCAACCACCAAAATACAGTCTCGATAGTGCTCTAATGGAAAACAACTCGATTTTGGGAGTTAGAATGGGGCTTAATCTCGTGAAGTTTTAAGTTTCGAGGGTTTTCGACATTTCTCTCGCGATTGATATTCGGCACAAAGTAAACCCTAGCAAAATCCTGTTCTCTCAAATGTGTCCTAGTCAGCATGTTCTACTTAGACTTGTCGGCAATATCATGTCATACAAAAAAATTCAAAACTTCAACCATCTGATCAAAGGGGTACGAATACTTCGAAAGAAATCTGTTAGTAAAATTCGGGCGTCTTGCCCGAAAAAGTACACCCACACTCCTTTTCGGCAAGCTCTTATACAAAGATTACCTTCTAACAAAAACTTTTTAGGTGAACATGGTTTCAGTAAGCGGATTCTTCTTCAAACTGTCAGGAAATCAAAGTAATTTAGAACTATGCGTAACATTTCAGCTCCTACTTCTGAATCAAACTCATAGCAAAGCTTCCGATTAAATACTTTGGCACATGTTTCGCGGTTAAAGTTCAATGGACACGTCAAACTACCCCAATCCCACTCTGTAACAACCTAGGAACAATGCTTACTCTATAGATCAGCAGCTTTTTCAACAGTTTCCTCTCTGTGATATTTCAAAGCGTAATTTGTTGGGCCAGTACATGCTCAATTTACTAGCTTGGACAAAGATAAAAGTGACGTTTCTTATAATACTTAGTAGATCTTTATTTTATGCATAAATCACCTTGTATAATTAGATTTGAATAGGTTATTTATTTTTGAATGACTTTGTAGCCATGTTATGTTTTAATAAGCTTGCTGCATATTCTGGTGCATTTTATAAAGCAAGCTAATCAAGCTTCACAACACTATTCCACAAAGAAAAACTTGTAACAGGCACTTTAAGCCATGGAACTTCTGATGAAACACTAGAACAATCAGATAAACTGCATCTTCTGCTTGACTTTGGTGACATCTCAAACATATCCTTTTATATCAAGCCTTGCTCGGAGTTTTTGAATTTCCTGCCACGATATCCCAGCTCCTAAGATTTGGATCGCCGAAATGCCAGAGAGGTAAAGACAAGGAATAACAAGAAAACGGCCGATTTTCGTAGCGCCTTCTAAAGGAAGTCGGAAATGTTTATTTGTGAAGCATTTAATACAAAGTAATTCATTAGAAGTGTCCATTGTGCTTTAATATCCGGCGCGAAGTTCTGATAAAATGTGTCAAGTGTCCCGAAGTTTCAAACAGGCGCCTCTTTTGGTGTTTAGTGTATTTTTGTGACGGCGTGTAATTTACGTGGGTTGACGTAACATGCTGGAATTTGTTCTGTATGAAAAACTAAAAACTTCTATGGGAAGTAGATAAACTTTGCGAGAAAAAAGACGAATCTAAAAAACTTCATCAGCGGCCCATATATTACTAGTACTATACAAACAAATTCTTCTTCCCTCTATTCAGTGAAATCTGACTTCAAATCTTGGAAATCTTACTTATTAATCAATCTGAACAGTCACATCTTACTGAACAATGTCGAGCCGAAAGTACAGCTTGCCTCACTACGACTACATTCCGTGTGCAAATTCAAAAATTTTCGTCGCAGATTTTGGGTCCCCCCAACCCTAGGCCATGCCCAACCCGATTTAACTGGTGAACCGCATGCCTAAACGAAATTGTCAGCAGCAAAGAGCAACTGAGGCACTCTCCGACTCAAGCACTCAAGCGTTATTTGAAATCACTCAGACCATACTTCACTCATCATTTTAACACTGTAACACGAGTAATTCTTTATAACATATATGTGTTAGTATTGTTTTATTTTGATTACCCCAAAACTGTGTTAAAATCCTACAGGATATTATGTAAATTAATATTATGTAGCGTACCTGCATTGCATGTCAGTGTACTTCTGTTGACATTTCCTTCGCAAATGTTCCCTATCTTGCCTGTGCAGACCACCGAATTAGCTGGTCTAGGAGTGATTTGTCGCGTTTGATTCAAAGGGTTACTTTTTCTAAGGTTGGGCTCTTTTTAAATGTAGGAAAAATCCAAATTTCTTTCTTTTAACTCCGGGTCATTTGTATTCCTAATTTTTCTTAGGTTTTCTGTTCTATTTCCTATTAGGTCCTTTCTATTTCCTAGAGTTGATTCGATTTCATGGTTGGTTATTATTGAACTATTACTATAAATATTCGTTTTTTTCTTATCTCGAGCAGTTTCTCATTGCAGATTTAAAATTCAAGTGGTTGATTTGAAAAATAGTAATAATAGGGTGAAATACAATCGGAAAGCTCAGGGTAAGCTATGCTCTTCTTTTTGTAACCACTCCATTCCTTTTCTATCTAGAGTTTCTCCTGTTTTAAAGATAAGAGAGATTAAAGGGACGCGGTGTTCTCACTTTCGTTTTTGGAAGTTTCTTCTTTCTCTGCCTACTTGCGAAGAAATCCTAAGATTATGTGTAGAATACATTTATAACGGAGAATGTTTTTTTGTATCACCTAAACCTGTCTGAAACGGCGTTAGCGCGTTTGTCACCCTCTCATGGGCTTTGAGTAGTCTTTTCGTACGTGTTATTTTCTATATAACTATTTTCTTATTATCATTCTGCTGCTTTTACCCACTTATTCCGTCTTAGGCGATATGTCGGTTAAAAAGAAGTGATTTATTGTTATTATTAGTCAGCACTAACGGTTGTGCATGTTTCTCCCTGTATCTTGGGAACAGCACAAGGCTGAAAACCTCCAAAGGACTTTTACAAATATAATATAGCAGCAAAAAAGCAGTCGTGTTCAAAACAAATCCCGAGCCCTAGCGTTCACTCCCAGCAGTTCCTAGGAATCAAATTACCGAAATAAGATGTTTAAGGTGTTAGAATTTGTCTTAATCAGACTTATCCGTTTAGCGCTATTAAATATGGATGGACATACCTGATCAACGTTGGCTCCTTTCTTGATCAGGAGATCTACTACCTCCGAGTTCCCTCTGAAAATAAAAGAAAAAGAAGTATAGAAAGGTCTGTTAAGGTTTGCTATAGGCGAAAATTGGCCGAAAAATGTTGTGTTGGGTATTCACCAGATTCCGGGTGAACTATTTGTCCGGAAAGGAAATAACTTTCATATTCGAACTCAACTATCTCAATAGCTTTAAAAAAAAATGTTGCCTCTTAATTTGAAACCCCCAGCCCCACCCCTAAATATAGGACTACAAATCACATCTACGAACTCCACCTTATTCTTGACCAAAAGATCCCTCGCACCAAGTTTCATCAATATATCTCATTCCCTTCAAGAGTTACCGTGCGTACAGACGGATGGATGGACGGACGGACAGACGGATGGACGGACAACTTTTGCGATGTCATAGTTATTCACCCACTTACGTTTTGGATCCCAAAAATGGCTATTTTAATTTTTCCGTGTCTCTGCTACACGTCAACAGGCCTGGACAAAGACTAACACCCGACGCTGTGGGTATTTTGTTAAAGCAAGGCCTTATTTAAAGTGTTCAAAATGTTACAAAATGCTGGAGCATAACAATGAACAGTGCGGGTGGTGCTTTGAGGAACGGAAGAACTTACTGTCCGCTTTAACTCGCCAGCAGTGTCGCTTTCAGATATCCTTAGTACCCTGTCTGCTTCGCGGCACTGGATCTTACTGGCTGGACGAAGAACGCCGCTAGCATTATCGGTGCTGATGACAGTATCTTACTTTGCGTAAAGATCCTGACTAAACATATTTTTACTGCACCACAACCGTTAAGGATTCTGGATTATAAATAAGACGAAATATTGATCCAAGCAAATCTTAGAGGTCAAAATTCTTTTACGCAGTGGCAATCTTCTGGTAGGCTTAGATTCGGGACACTGATGACAGTATCTTACTTCGGTTGAGGATTCTGGATTATAAACTGGACGAAACATTGATCCAAGCAAATCGAAAAAGTTAAAGATTCATTTGTGCGGTGGCAAGATTCTGGTAGGCTTAGATTCGGGACACAGTTTCATGCTATGAAAGACAGTAAGACTTTGCATCGCGTCAGCGGATGGCAATATCCCATTCTGGCTAATGCTTCTGAGAAGACATATGTTCCTTATATCGGTGTAATGAGAGGAACCCCTGCGCCCCCTCACCCGGAAATGATGCCCAAACCCGCGAAAGTCCCTGAATCATCGGTTGATTCAAGGGACTCACGCAAAGTTCTTATTTGTCGCAGAAGCCTCCATTCCCTATACTTCGTTTCCCTTGCCAAGTACCTCGAGCACTTCATGCTATGAGAGCTCACAGAAAACGGAAAAACCTCAAGAAAAGCAGGTATAAAAAGGACCAAGATATATTAGTAAGAGGTCAGTCGTACTTAAGCCAGTCTTAAGGTAACAGTGTTATAGTGAAACTACAAGTGCACGCTCTCCATGTGTTAAGTAAGTCGTAACGTTTATTAAACCTATTCTCGCACTCTAGTTCGTTTGACTCTATAACGCCCTAGGAGATAGACCCCACGAGCCTCCTCCACGCTACCGAATACTTTACGGGACCGAGTCCGAAGGAGACATCTTCCTTAGTATTACAGTAGTGGCTTAGCGGTGGTCTAGGGTGATACAAGAGTCAAGCAATTTAAAGTTGCAGTGATCACCCACCAAAATATTTTTTTATATTTTTTTTTCTCAGGTCTCATTGAATCGCTAAAAATAAGATTAAAGCACATTTCAACCGAGTTTGTTGCCCGAGCATTTGTTGAGTCCCTCTCTGGTGGGTAACTTCCTGATATTTAGTTATTTTGTTTTGTTGTAAATAATAAAACCTTGAACCTTGAACCCCTTGAACCTTGAACCCCCCACCCCTCACCCCCGCCCCAGAAACATAACTTGCGCCCTAGTCTAAACATCCATCAGGAGTTTCACACGAATTGAAAATGTCGGTCACTGAAGAACAAAAATCCGAGATGCTATACAAAGTTTTTCAGACGGAACTGGCAAAACAAATACCCCAGTATGATGGCGAGGGGGATATTGATGTTTTCATATCCACCATGACAAATTTTCTAGCCCTTTCCGGTATAACCACCGTCAAGGACCTCAGAGAAATGCTCTACCTCAGATTGAGAGGTGCGGCAATTTCTTTCCTCGACACACTGGTTGGGGTTCAGATTACGACAACCCCGGAACTACTCGAAAGATTCAGAGTTCGGTTGATTCAGAGTTCGGTTCGCTAGCACGAGTGCCAAAAATAAGGTTTAAAAATATGCTATGAATTTTGCGGTTACAATTTGCAACTAAAGGGGGCTAGCAATCCATTTTGTAAGCAAATGCACTGGTACACAAATGATCATGGACCCTTGGGTCATGAAAGTGTATCATTCGCTCGAAAGTATTACTTATTTGCAGTTTACGGCTAAGATGCGCACTTTAAGGGGTTCAAGCTCAATTTGGAAGCAAAATACTTGGGGCACAGAAGATCATGGGCCTTTGGGGATCCTTAAAAATTTATAGTTCCTTAAAAATATTTTTTTGTCCACTGTACTGTAACATTTGGGAAATAAGTTTGCTGGAAAGTCATTTGTAAGCGAAATTCTTGAGGCAAAACTTTTCGCGGGCCCTTGGGAATCATGAAAATGGATCTTTTGGTCAAAGTATTGTTTCACTTAGCAATTAAGATACGCACTTTGAGGGGACTAAAAATTCATTTCATATACTTCAGGTATGGGCTCAATCATGGGCCCTTGGGATTATGAACGTGTTTGTGAGATCAGAAACACGCCCTTTGTCAACTGACAAGCTTTATTCGGATCCGACCAGCCGTTCAATCGGTCTCAAAATTTTTGGATTCCCCCTCCCTCCACTCCCCCCACGATGATCGAATCAGGGAACTGACTATTTCCAAGTCAGTTTGAGTCGGGTCCTTTGTATGCCTGTCAAGTTTCATCATCCTAGCACATCCTGAAGTACCTTAACCCGTGACAACAGGAGATCCGCGATCCATCCTCCTTCCACCCCACACAGTGCCCGGATCCGATCCCGTTATGTCAACAATGTATGGAGGATATGTGCTTGTACTTCCCACCAAGTTTTATCCCGATCCCTCAACTCTAAGCGTGTCACGATATTTACGGTACCCACCCCCCACCCCCCTCACCAACTCCTCCCACAGTTGTCGGATTTGTCGGATCCGGTTCGGACGTAAAACGAGAAATGTGAGGCATGTGTTCTTTCCACATCTTAAGTTTCATTCAGACCGATCACCCGTTCGAAAGTTACGCATGTCTCAATATTCCGGATTTTCTCTCCCTCCACTCCCCCCACGATGGTCGAATCGTGGAAGTAACTATGGAGGACACCGTCTTAGCACTTCGTGGTCTGATGCAACTTAATAAACGGTGGCAATTGTGGCAAAGATAAAAAGCCAAAGTGTTGCTTAAATGTATTTATAACAAGAGAACCTTGACATGCTTTTTTTAACCAACCTACTAACTTTACAGTGGAGTAGTGGAGCATGTACGACCTAGTAGTGCTCATAAAGGGTCAACTATTGCTATCATCATTTGTCCACAACTGAGATAGCTGCAAGGCCCAGGATTAGCTGATGGATGTTTTTATTTATTGAATTATTTGTGACCCGCCTTTTGTAGAACAGCGGAGTGTGAGTAGAATAGCCTACACTAAATAAAACAATGTGAAGAAACAGGACTATTTTATTTTCATATAGTTTAAGAACATACTAAATAAACTTACACATCTTTACTCAGTGACAAGCACAGTAAAAGGGTCCAGGACTGAAAAACTGGCTAATAATTTCGTGGGCTGACAGGGCAGGATGCTTGTGGAGGGTAGATAGATTTGAATGAGAACGAAGGAGTGTATTGATACTACTACCTCGAACATTAAAATTCAAAACCAATTTACGATTACAAAAAGATTTAGGAAGATACAGAAAATCTTACAGTACTTGAAGAAACAGCTTCTAAAAATTTGTACAGCCTTTTTTACATATGAGTTGGTCCGTCCTTTGTAACAAATAATTCCATTTTATAATAGATGTTGCTGCTACTTCAGTTAAAGAAGCGTATTATTTTCTCCAAAGCGGTTATCGCTAATTGGTTGTTGTTTGTTGGAGCTGTGTGGGTGTGAGCATGTTGAGCAATGAGCTTTCATTGGCTGTGGGGCTCTTCAGTATATATCCTGGAATCATGGTCTTTAGCCCTAACCAGCCACTTGACCAGATCCTTTGAATAATCCCTTACAGTCTTTACTAATAACAGCGCTAACATATTCTTTGAATTTCGGACAGCCAAAAAGTTGGTTACCCACATCTCATATTTCTGGTACCCACAACTACTCCTTTATTTGGTCTCTTGCTAATCCGAATAACTCCCTTGTGGCACTCTCTCGGCGAAGATACGGAAATTATGGAACTTACTCAACTGCTGCTTCGTGCAGAGCCGTCTTTCCATCAGCGTCCTGGACATTCACGGACGCATTCGCCTGTAGTAACATCTCAACGACTTTGGCGTGGCCCCCTCTAGCAGCCAAATTAAGTGCAGCTTTTCCATATTCGTTTACCTGTAATTAACTTTCGTTTATTTGTCTTCCGTTCACTCTCTTGTGAGATAGCCCTTACACAACCTAGCCTTTTCATGACAATTATCAGTCGCCTTTTTCTACTCTTCAAGCAAATTCTTAAAGGAACCTTCATACATACAGAGGCAATGCAACATTCTTTCTTAATCCATTCTTGAACCCCGAGATCCGAAAAAAATACTGTATATTTTTCCCGTCTAAAGACAACTCAATGGTTTTCTCACCTGCCACTATTTTCGATACATAACATGGAGGCTACTGGCGGTAGTTTAAAAGAAGTTCGCTCAGAGAAACTGTTATGTAATATTTTGCTTGCTGGATGTCAATGGGTTAGATAAAGATTTTAGACAGCAAAAGACGCGGATAATTCAAAACAGTCATTAATAGTGTGAGGCTTAAATACTGTCGACAGTGCCAGTCCATAATTTAAATTGATGAAATCACTGAAAAGATTCACCAACCAACTAGGGTGGAACGAAATATATAAGACAAACAAATAGTTCTGTTATTTGCCTTTTATTTTCTATTTACGTTTGATTTTATGTCGAGTGTCTTTTTGCAGTGTTGCGTCGCGCTCACCTAAAGATAATGTTAGCGTCTAACTTAGCCTTCAGTTCTTTTGCCGCAACCACCAAAATACAGTCTCGATAGTGCTCTAATGGAAAACAATTCGATTTTGGGAGTTAGAATGGGGCTTAATCTCGTGAAGTTTTAAGTTTCGAGGGTTCTCGACTCTCACGATCGATATTCGGCACCAAAGTAAACCCTGACAAAACCCTGTTCTCTCGAATGTGTTCTAGTCGGCATGTTCTACTTCGACCTGTCGGCAATATCATGTCATACAAAAAATTCAAAACTTCAACCATCTGATCAAAGGGGTACGAATACTTCGAAAGAAATCTCTTAGTAAAATTCGGGCGTCTTGCCCGAAAAAGTACACCCACACTCCTTTTTCGGCAAGCTTTTATAGAAACATTACCTTCTAACAAAAACTTTTTAGGTGAACATGGTTTCAGTAAGCGGATTCTTCTTCAAACTGTCAGGAAATCAAAGTAATTTAGAACTATTCATAAAATTTCAGCTCCTACTTTTGAATCAAACTCAGAGCAAAGCTTCCGATTAAATACTTTGGCACATGTTCGCCGTTAATAAACTTTTGTCCGGCGCAAAGTTCTGATAAAATGTTTCAAGTGTCCCGAAATTTCAAACAGGCGCCTCTTTTGGTGTTTAGTGTATTTTTGTGACGGCGTGTAATTTACGTGGGTTGACGTAACATGCTGGAATTTGTTCTGTATGAAAAACTAAAAACTTCTATGGGAAGTAGATAAACTTTGCGAGAAAAAAGACGAATCTAAAAAACTTCATCAGCGGCCCATATATTACTATTACTATACAACAAAATTCTTCTTCCCTCTATTCAGTGAAATCTGACTTCAAATCTTGGAAATCTTACTTATTAATCAATCTGAACAGTCACATCTTACTGAACAATGTCGAGCCGAAACTACAGCTTGCCTCACAAGACTACATTCCGTGTGCAAATTCAGAAATTTTTCGGCGCAGATTTTGGGTCCCCCCAACCCTAGGCCATGCCCAACCCGATTTAACTGGTGAACCGCATGCCTAAACGAAATTGTCAGCAGCAAAGAGCAACTGAGGCACTCTCCGACTCAAGCACTCAAGCGTTATTTGAAATCACTCAGACCATACTTCACTCATCATTTTAACACTGTAACACGAGTAATTCTTTATAACATATATGTGTTATTACTGTTTTATTTTGATTACCCCAAAACTGTGTTAAAATCCTACAGCATATTATGTAAATTAATATTATGTAGCGTACCTGCATTGCATGTCAGTGTACTTCTGTTGACATTTCCTTCGCAAATGTTCCCTATCTTGCCTGTGCAGACCACCGAATTAGCTGGTCTAGGAGTGATTTGTCGCGTTTGATTCAAAGGGTTACTTTTTCTAAGGTTGGGCTCTTTTTAAATGTAGGAAAAATCCAAATTTCTTTCTTTTAACTCCGGGTCATTTGTATCCCTAATTTTTCTGAAGTTTGTGTTCTATTTCCTATTAGGTCCTTTCTATTTCCTAGAGTTGATTCGATTTGATGGTTGGTTATTATTGAACTATTACTATAAATATTCGTTTTTTTCTTATCTCGAGCAGTTTCTCATTGCAGATTTAAAATTCAAGTGGTTGATTTGAAAATTAGTAATAATAGGGTGAAGTACAATCGGAAAGCCTAGGGTAAGCTATGCTCTTCTTTTTGTAACCACTCCATTCCTTTTCTATCTAGAGTTTCTCCTGTTTTAAAGATAAGAGAGATTAAAGGGACACGGTGTTCTCACTTTCGTTTTTGGAAGTTTCTTCTTTCTCTGCCTTCTTGCGAAGAAATCCTAAGATTATGTGTAGAATACATTTATAACGGAGAATGTTTTTTTGTATCACCTAAACCTGTCTGAAACGGCGTTAGCGCGTTTGTCACCCTCTCATGGGCTTATGACACTTGAGTAGTCTTTTCCTACGTGTTATTTTCTATATAACTTTTTTCTTACTATCATTCTGCTGCTTTTACCCACTTATTCCGTCTTAGGCGATATGTCGGTTAAAAAGAAATGATTTATTATTATTATTAGTCAGCACTAACGGTTGTGCATGTTTCTCTCTGTATCTTGGGAGCAGCACAAGGCTAAAAACCTTCAAAGGACTCCATTCGTTTGGATTCTAGAATTAAAATAGTATTTTACAAATATAATATAGCAGCAAAAAAGCAGTCGTGTTCAAAACAAATCCCGAGCCCTACACTGTCAAGCATTTGTCAACACATTTCAAGTGGTCACATTTTTTTCATTCCCTTTTCTTATTGTAACTTCGCCGTTTTTCATCCGATTGCAACGAAACTTCGAGGATACTGTAGTCCTAAGGTCTGCAGTGGTTTTGTATCTTCTGTTGGTGGTTTTGACACAGTTGACTTTTCTTGATTTCCGTCCCTTGAAAAACGTTACAAAAAAAATGTTGCATTCCCAACTTTTTTAATTTATTTTGTCTTTTTTAAAGATTTAGCTTCTTTGGCGTATCTTTAACCCAGAGAAAATAGCAGTGGCGATCTTCACATCGATTTAAATGCTTTCCGTTGCAGTTTAGGTCTGTAAATTGGCAACATTTTTTGTTAACCACTTCAAAAATGTGCCATTTTTGAAGTGTGGGTACAATTTTTACGTTTTTATGGCACCAGTTTTTAAACTGTTGACCCTTTTTCTCAACAAATTTGAAAATGTGTTATATGTCGTAAAAACAGTCTAAAACAAACAGTTACAGGTGGAGCGCAAGAAAGTTTTCGTTCATAAAACTATAATCAACCCAGCGAAAACTAACGCATTCGTTTTATTTTCAGTTTTTTACGAACTGGACCCTCCGAACTTCGATTTCGAAGAGAAACGACGATCAAGTTATTGCGAAGTCAATTGTGTATTGTTTTATTCTTCGTTATTTTCAAATAAAGCCATTTCGTATTTCCATCGAGGATGAATGTAGACACAATCAAATTAAAAAGGAACCATGGTTTTCGAGTGCGTATTATGTCTCAAGCTCGTACAGCCTTCAATTGTTAGACCTGCAATTGTTTGACGTAATTGCACTCTTGTTTGCTCTCAAATTCGCAGTCACAGGTTTCTGACATCAGCGGGGGTGTCTGTATCAGCAAAAGACGCCGCTAAATTGGCTGTGCATGGCACTGGGTCACGAGGGGCTGCCCGCAGTCCCCGGTTCACACCCTCGGTCTGGCACGATTGACATTGTGGAAAGGATATATTGCGAGTTGCACGCTAATCGTCTTCGGTACTTTTACTCATGCTTCCTTAAGCAGTAGGGGAGCCCGGGGTTGACCCGGACGATTTTTTTCTTTTTCGAAAATCTCGTTAACTAACAGACATATCTGGGCGTTTCAAGCACCCCAATGTGTATCTAGAAACTCCGCACCTACGAGAATTTTTCCCGATTTTTATCTTAGCAGGTTTTTTCAGAAACGATTTAAAAAAAAAAAAAAAAATCGTCCGAAACAACCCCAGAGTACGGGGTTGTTTCGGACATGCCACGGGTTGCTTCGGACACCTTGTAATATAGTTATAAAACTTTCAGTTATTATTAAACAGCTTAATACAAAACTTCTTTAGCGAACATTAAACTTGGAAAAATCTAAGTTGAAGCTGAGAGCTTTCGCAGCTCTCTTTGTACCACCTGTCGAAACTGGGCAAGGAAGCTTCAGAATAATATCATCTTTTGAAACTGAAGCCTGGTCAACGGGATCAGGAAAGACGAACTTTGTCCCATTTTTTTCAGAAACATCACCTCCACATCATCATCACCAATTTTTGCTACACGTCCAACATAAAAAACGTTTCCTTTTCCGACGACGAATTTCACGAGCATAAAGTCATCAGCGGCTAGGACATTTACATCAAACAGATCTTCCGGTTCTGTTTCTCCGATATGTAGAGATTCATCAGAACTGTCATCCATGAATAGACATTCTTGTAAGTCATCCTCACTATCTTCACCCCGGTTAGCCGCCCTCGGTTTTCTTGCTTTCTTTGGAAGGGTGGCGACAACTTTCTTCAGAGATCTTTTTCTATTTTCTACCATTCGCTCTAATTCTTCCTTTTCCGGTGTTTCTGTAAATATTCTAGTTTTCCCTCTTTGTTTTACTCCTCTACCATCGGTAGTTGTAGGTGGCACACGGGGAAATGGTCTTAGTTGCTCGGGAGTTACGGAAAAGACTACAGAAGGCTCTTGAGTTTCGTCAGTACCTTGGTCTGGCCCATGTGGATCTGGCACAGCAGGCTGAGAATGGCTGTCCAGCAATTGACGATCTGTAACCGAAGCAGCAGAAAAGTCGGCACGGCAGAAAGTGTTGCGGTCGAATGGCCGCAGTCCGGGCTTTCTGAAGCCAGCCACAATGTTACTTATGCTGAACTTCTCGAGGTATGGAACACGGCTGAGCTCTGCTACCTCATATATAGAGATACGTTGGCCTGGATGAAGGTTCAACCACTCATTAAAGCTGCTTCTCAACGCTGCTTTGAATGGTCCATAGACCGAAACATCTAAAGGTTGCAAGCGATGCGAGCAGTGAGGTGGGAAGGTAAGTAAGATTACCCCATTTTCTTTGCAGTAGTTGACTACTTTGATGTCCAGGTGACTGTCATGATTGTCCAGTAACAGTAAAGTTTTGGTTTCTTTTGATGATCTGGTATGCTTCACAAAATGTTTCATTGTCTCCAGGAAGGTGTCAGAATTAATCCAACCACTTGAATGAGCTAGTCCCAAAGCACCAGGGGGCCCATCTTTCAGCATCCGTGGTTGGAAATTAACCCTTGGAAAGACAAAAACCGGAGGTACGTGGTTACCTGTCGCACTAACAAAACAGACCATCGCTACATTTTGACCACGTTCTGCTGATGTCGTCTGGGCCACTTGCTTCTGACCCTTCTTGGCAAGCACTCTAGGAGGCGGTAATACAGTTGGGACACCTGTTTCATCGGTGTTCCAAATACGGTCCGGAGGGATTTGGTATTTAGCATAGACTAAGGCAAGGTTATTGAAGAATCTCCCTACAACCACTTCGTTGAAACCACTTGCTCTAGCTTGACTTGTTGCCTCGGGGGATCTGATAGAAATCTCACTGTTCCGCTTGAGGAATGCAGTCATCCAGTCTGCCGAAGCTTGTGCCTTGATTTCCAAGGATGAAGGGTATCTGATTTTATTAGCTTGAGCAAAACGATAAGCGAGCTTGCGAGCTTCAATGGTGGTTAAGCCGTGATTCATTGCTGAAGCTGTTTGAAAGTAGTCTGAAAGCGGCTTCTCCTCGTTGGGCTTGAAGACTTGCCTGTTATGAACTATCTTCTCTGAAAAGGTGAAGTCGAGATCTGGTGCCCTCTCTGTGGCTGGGGCTTGTGGAGGCTCTGGGGCTTGAGACTCTGCTGCTGCGGGAGTCCCTACTTGGTCTTCTAATGCTGTTTCAGCTGTAGCGTTTGACAAATTCTTTGAACGTTTAACATAATCCAGTAATGTGGATCTCTTAACGCCAAACTCCTCGGCAGCTTTTCGGATTGAAACATTGTCGAGGATAACTGCTGCTGTAGCCCTTTTCATATCCCCCATATTCGGTGGTGGATGGTCGCGCTTCCGTTGAAAATTTCTTGGCATCTGAAAAGATAATAGGCTGCTACAATAGCAAAGCCGTAGCCTATATTGTTGCGCTAAACACAAATGCAATGTATCGGATTCTATAAATAGCATTTTTACCTCTCTTTGCGCTTGTCTCTCCTCTCCTGGGGTTAATTTGACAAAACGGGGTTGTTTCGGACACTTTCAAAAAGTCGTCCGAACCAACCCGACTATGGTGTCCGAATCAACCCCAGACAGACCATTTCTAAAAAATGGCTTCTAGAAAAAAAAATAGTTAAGCTGAGTCCAATTTGTGACTAGCTGTAGTTAGCGACATGATAAGGCTAAGTACCTGCCAACACTCAACTATGTACTCATGTAAATAACACAGCTACAAAGCTTAGCGCATGTTAGTGGAAATAAAAATAATACCTTAAAAAGTGGTTCACCGGGAATATCTTCGAACCGCGTGTGCGGAAACTTTTGAATCTTTCGTGCAAAGTCGGCCACTCTTCAATACTCAATCCTGATTTTTGGCAGATTTTTCCGTGCAACACTGGATTTTATAATGGCAGTGTCCGAACCAACCCGTGTCCGAAACAACCCCGGTCTCCCCCTATAAGACCCATATGATGAAAAAAGATGCCCAAATGGCCATACGGTTGCTACGGATAGTAATCCTTTTCTTCAATTATATGGGTCTTGGGGCCTAAAAATACATTAGAAAAATCCAGATGACAGAGTCGCAAAGAAAAGAGTGGATTTTTACCACAAAAAGAATTGTTTTAAACGCGTCACCGACCTTTGCTTAAACATGATATGATATACAGTGAAAGATCCCCGTCTTCCGAGTGAAATGGTCGGTGGGCTACGGCAACTTTTTTATACGTGGCAGTACTTTTCTTTAGGGCATCACTTTGGACACGGTCATCTTATCCTCAGATTCTGGGGAGGCAACCTTGGAAATGATTATCTGGAGGTGAAACGAAAGATAACAAAGCAAATCTGGTTTAAGTCTACAGAATTTAAAACTGTTTTAATGTTTTTTTTGTACAGAGAAAAACTTCGCGATATGCTGGAACTTTTGTGTGTGACAAGTCCATATTTTATTGCGGAACTGAAATGTTCCCGTAATTGTGTGCAGAGGCTCGTCGCAATGTGTAAATTGAGCTGACTGGCCAGTCTTGATTAGAAGATGGATTAGAAATAATGAAATGGCTTTCTTTACTATACCAAAAAACATCAAAATCTGTTTTTTTTTTAGATTTTTGGTTCATGGAAGTCAACGCTTTTTTCGTGGCAGCACTTTTTCTACTTCCTCTTCATGCAAGAACCATTGGATTTTTTAAACTCTTGTCGTTGGAAAAGCGAAAGGTTGAATAACAAATATCTGACAATCTAGGAAGGAAGCGGTAAGACTGAAAGGGCTGAAGTTAAATTTTCGTAAATACTATCGTTCCCTCCATTTATTTTCTATGGTACCTCTCCGTACTGGGCTGTCAATTCCAGCGTACTGTCTCAAGAACAAGAAGAAGAAATCAAAGACGGGATGACTCATAGGACCAAGGGTCCAAACTCCAAAAAGTAATGGAGCCAAAACTCAAGGCTTTTCTTGATGGATACCAGGACATCTTTTCGTTCTGTGAAAGTAAGATATTATTTAGACTTTTAATTTCCTGTGGTCCATATCTTTCTCCATCATCATCATTGAGGATGAAAAGATGCAAGCAGCAGTAACAATAACTTTCAGAAAATAAATCATCTTACTAAAAACATGTTTAGGCATAATTGATAGTGAAATATTGCTCCAGTCACAGTTAATTCAAACCCTTTTTTTCTGAATTAAGCATACATACATACATACATACTCTTTAATCCGGAAAAAGAAATTCCATATTGACTAGCCTAATACAGAAATACAAACAAAAACAATAACAATAACATAACTAATATCACCTACCCACCTGGGAAACCAAACAGATCGGAATTGATCTTATCCCAGATGGGTAATGATAACTGCATAAATGGGGTACTCACTCCCTCGATAAGATCATTACCGCAATAATTATATACAACCCGAAGTCTAATGGATTCCCGGCTCCTGCGAACTACCTCCGCAAAATCAGGCAGTGTACCATCAGAAAACATTTCCGTAGCGCTACACCAAGATGGCAGAGAATGTAGGAGACGGAACGAATTATTATAACACACACGTATTGTAGTAAATGCCTTAACTGTATGTGACGAGATCATGCCAACACCGTACATACAAGTACAGTAACTTCGAAACAGAAGATTCTTAACTTCAGTAGAGCAATTGCTGAACCGTCTTATTAACATATTTGCTCGTATGCAGTGAGATCTGTACAAGTGTTTAAGATGACAATCGTCACTAAGATCACTAGAAAATATGAAACCTAGGTACATAAATTCCTCCACAAAACTAACAACATTTCCTGACAAAAATACCTGGGGCGGTTTTATTTTCCGCAGACTTTTCGGGCGAAATAACATGCAGAAAGTTTTTGACGTATTATAAATAATATCATGCTGGTGGGCGAATTCATCACAAATCGCTAGCAGTTTATTTAAAGCTGACACACTTGTGGCTAGTAGAACTAGATCATCTGAAAAACTTAGGTTATTGTAACACACTCGTCCAATATGGCAACCAAAGCCTGACGCTTTCAGACGAAGGTTTAGCTCATCTACATAAAATGTATATAAATACGCAGACAATACACCTCCTTGACGTTCTCCGTTTTGCACCGAAAAAGACTCACTGTAAATATCTCCCCAACGAATCTTGAATTTTTTGGGTTGTGAACCAATGAATAAGAAGATTCACATAATGATATGGGACACCTCTTGCCAACAATTTCTTTATCAAAATTTCATGGTTAACTCTGTCGAAGGCTTTTCGGGAGTCAATGAAACACGCAAATACATAAGTATTTAAATTCCAGTAGTATTCTATGACACACTTCATGATGAAGATAGGAAATTCAACGGAAAGTCGACGTTTATAAGGAAACTGATGCTCGGACGTTTTTAAAAATTCCCTCAACCGAAAAAGTAAACAATACTCTAATACCTTGGAGAGTGTGGATGCCAGCGCAATTGGTCGGTAATTTTCTGAAGACGCAGAATTCCCATTTTTACTTTTACAAATAGGGACTAGGATAACTTCCATTAGCGGCTCCGGTAAACACGAGTGTTTTAACATCGCCGTGAAAAGAGGCGCAAGTACAACCGCAATCACACTCGCACTATACTTAATATGTTGCGATGAGATAAGATCCGATCCCCCAGCGCGTCCTGGTTTTAATTCACGGATCGCTCGCACCAGTTCACTTTCCGAAAAAGGCTCACACTCTCTTGACAGAGTGCTCATTCCTTCAGTTGCGTTTTGCATATTTCTTGGCACTGAATTAAAAAGCGATTTGAATTTTTCCTTCCACATCTCGCAAATCGGAACATCACCTGTTATCCCGTCAAGCATGTTTGGAACTTTTGTACGTCCTTTATGGGTACCTACACATGACCAAAAAGATTTAAAATTTTTCTTCAAAAAATTATCGGCCATCGCTTCTGCTCTGATAATAGTTTCCTCGCGTCTCACCCACTTTAGAACTTCCTTGAACCTTTTCTTCCACAGCAGTCTCGTTTGATCAAGAAAACCACTAGCGGCTCTACCTTCAGCTACCCAAGATCTGAACCAGTAACGTGCATAGTCATAAACTGGTTTCACATACTGATTCCATCCTGGTATGCAAATGGGCTTTCGATTAGTGGGCTGCTTACTAGATGGTATACATAGAGTAGAAGCTGCAATTATAATCGCACACACAGACATGTAAACAGCGTGAATCCTGTCCTTATGCTGTTTCTCGTTACACATGTTGTTTGTACACGAAAAACACTCATGTGAAAGGTCAAGCGTATTTAGCTGTTTTTTGATTTCACAGGAGTAGTCATGGATTTGCTCACGAGAAGCTTGGTTCCACAGAGTCCTTTCACCTTTTGATTGTAACTGTCTGCCAGTAGTTGACTCTAGGTCGACACGGCTAGTTGTAGCCAGGCAAAAAGTTAGCGGAAGGTGGTCAGAGCCAACAGAATCTGTAAGAATACTGATTTCGGATATTTGCTGCATTAAGGATTCGGAGACCATGACGTGATCAAGCCATGAGACACTTTGTGATGAATCACTCAAATACGTAAATGAAGAAGGAGGGAGATGACAAACATCAGCTAAATGAAACATGTTTTCTTCGCAAAACCGTACTAGTTCAGTTTTGAAAAGAGATGGCTTTAGGGTATTCGCGTTAAAGTCACCAACTATTATCGTACCATCTACTTGATTCCTGACTTGCACAAAGGACAAAATTTGAGCAAGACATTGAATGAAGGTAGGCAAATTCTTAAAATCACAAACTGGCATATAGACGTTAAATACAAGGATAAACCGATCACCGTCTTTTAGCTCAGTAGCTTGCACTCTTTCATTGTCGAAATCCAGCGGCTGGACTGAAACTGGAAGGTTTTTCTTCCACATAGTTGCAAGTCCGCCATGGGGCCTACCACGCAGGAGTCCGGCCGAGTTATCTATTGGGATTTTTGATGACGATATAAAATCAGGGTGGATATGATCAGTGAAGTTTATATCGTGTGGCATTAGCATTAGCTCTTGGAGGAGTACAATATCATTATTTTGGCACAGGTTTAATACATTCATAGCGTTCATGCGTACCGATCGGCAATTATAAGAGTTATAAAACAAACCTTGTGCGAAAACAAACCTTGTGGGGAAACAAACCTAGTGGGAAAACAAACCTTGTGAGAAAACAATCCTTGTGGGAAAACAAACCTTGTGGGGAAACAAACCTTGCGGGAAAACCGACCTTGTGGGGAAACAAACCTTTCGGGAAAACCAACCTTGTGGGAAAACCAGCCTTGTGGGGAAAGAAACCTTTCGGGAAAACCAACCTTGTGGGAAAACAAACCTTTCGGGAAAACCAACCTTGTGGGAAAACAAACCTTGAGGGAAAACAAACCTTGTGGGAAAACAAACCCTGCGGGAAAACCAACCTTGTGGGAAAACCCACCTTGTGGGGAAACAAACCTTTCGGGAAAACTAACCTTGTGGGAAAAAAAACCCTGCGGGAAAACCAACCTTGTGGGAAAACAAACCCTGCGGGAAAACCAACCTTGTGGGAAAATCAACCTTGCGGGAAAGCGAACCTTTTGGGAAAACCAACACAGTGGGAAAACAAACCTTGTGAGAAAACAATCCTTGTGGGAAAACAAACCTTGTGGGGAAACAAACCTTGTGGGGAAACAAACCTTGTGGGAAAACTAACCTTGTGGGAAAACAAACCTTGCGGGAAAACTAACCTTGTGGGAAAACAAACCCTGCGGGAAAACCAACTTTGTGGGAAAACCAACCTTGTGGGGAAACAAACCTTTCGGGAAAACCAACCTTGTGGGAAAACAAACCTTGTGGGAAAACAAACCTTGTGGGAAAACAAACCTTATGGGGAAAGCAACCCTGCGGGAAAACCAACCTTGTGGGAAAACCGACCTTGTGGGAAAGCGAACCTTTTGGGAAAACCAACACAGTGGGAAAACAAACCTTGTGGGAAAACCAACCTTGCGGGAAAACCAACCTTGTGGGAAAACAAACCTTGTGGGAAAACAAACCTTGTGGGAAAACAAACCTTATGAGAAAACAAACCTTGTGGGGAAACAAACCTTGTGGGAAAACCAACCTTGCGGGAAAGCGAACCTTTTGGGAAAAGCAACACAGTGGGAAAACAAACCTTATGGGAAAACCAACCTTGCGGGAAAACCAACCTTGGGTGAAAACAAAGCTTGTGGGAAAACAAACCTTGTGGGAAAACCAACCTAGTGGGAAAAACAACCTAGTGGGAAAACAAACCTTGTGAGAAAACAAACCTTGTGGGAAAACCAACCTTATGGGGAAAGCAACCCTGCGGGAAAACCAACCTTGTGGGAAAACCAACCTTGTGGGAAAGCGAACCTTTTGGGAAAAACCAACACAGTGGGAAAACAAACCTTGTGGGAAAACCAACCTTGCGGGAAAGCGAACCTTTTGGGAAAACCAACACAGTGGGAAAACAAACCTTGTGGGAAAACCAACCTTGCGGGAAAACCAACCTTGGGGGAAAACAAAGCTTGTGGGAAAACAAACCTTTTGGGAAATCAAACCTTGTGGGAAAACAAACCTTGTGGGAAAACAAACCTTGTGAGAAAACAAACCTTGTGGGAAAACCAACCTTATGGGGAAAGAAACCTTGTGGGAAAACAAACCTTATGGGAAAACAAACCTTGTGGGGAATCAAACCTTGTGGGAAAACCAACAACAACCTATTGGGAAAACAAACCTTGTGAGAAAACAAACCTTGTGGGAAAACCAACCTTATGGGGAAAGCAACCCTGCGGGAAAACCAACCTTGTGGGAAAACCAACCTTGTGGGAAAGCGAACCTTTTGGGAAAACCAACACAGTGGGAAAACTAACCTTGTGGGAAAACCAACCTTGCGGGAAAACCAACCTTGGGGGAAAACAAACCTTGTGGGAAAACAAACCTTGTGGGGAAACAAACCTTGTTGGAAAACAAACCTTGTGGGGAAACAAACCTAGTGGGAAAACCAACCTTGGGGGAAAACAAACCTTGTGGGAAAACCAACCTTGCGGGAAAACCAACCTTGGGGGAAAACAAACCTTGTGGGAAAACAAACCTTGGGGGAAAACAAACCTTGTGGGAAAACAAACCTTGTGGGGAAACAAACCTAGTGGGAAAACAAACCTTGTGAGAAAACAATCCTTGTGGGAAAACAAACCTTGTGGGGAAACAAACCTTGCGGGAAAACCAACCTTGTGGGGAAACAAACCTTTCGGGAAAACCAACCTTGTGGGAAAACCAGCCTTGTGGGGAAACAAACCTTTCGGGAAAACCAACCTTGTGGGAAAACAAACCTTTCGGGAAAACCAACCTTGTGGGAAAACAAACCTTGTGGGAAAACAAACCTTGTGGGAAAACAAACCTTGAGGGAAAACAAACCTTGTGGGAAAACAAACCCTGCGGGAAAACCAACCTTGTGGGAAAACCCACCTTGTGGGGAAACAAACCTTTCGGGAAAACTAACCTTGTGGGAAAACAAACCCTGCGGGAAAACCAACCTTGTGGGAAAACAAACCCTGCGGGAAAACCAACCTTGTGGGAAAATCAACCTTGCGGGAAAGCGAACCTTTTGGGAAAACCAACACAGTGGGAAAACAAACCTTGTGAGAAAACAATCCTTGTGGGAAAACAAACCTTGTGGGGAAACAAACCTTGTGGGGAAACAAACCTTGTGGGAAAACTAACCTTGTGGGAAAACAAACCTTGCGGGAAAACTAACCTTGTGGGAAAACAAACCCTGCGGGAAAACCAACTTTGTGGGAAAACCAACCTTATGGGGAAACAAACCTTTCGGGAAAACCAACCTTGTGGGAAAACAAACCTTGTGGGAAAACAAACCTTGTGGGAAAACAAACCTTATGGGGAAAGCAACCCTGCGGGAAAACCAACCTTGTGGGAAAACCGACCTTGTGGGAAAGCGAACCTTTTGGGAAAACCAACACAGTGGGAAAACAAACCTTGTGGGAAAACCAACCTTGCGGGAAAACCAACCTTGTGGGAAAACAAACCTTGTGGGAAAACAAACCTTGTGGGAAAACAAACCTTGTGGGAAAACAAACCTTATGGGAAAACAAACCTTGTGGGGAAACAAATCTTGTGGGAAAACCAACCTTGCGGGAAAGCGAACCTTTTGGGAAAAGCAACACAGTGGGAAAACCAACCTTGCGGGAAAACCAACCTTGGGTGAAAACAAAGCTTGTGGGAAAACAAACCTTGTGGGAAAACCAACCTAGTGGGAAAAACAACCTAGTGGGAAAACAAACCTTGTGAGAAAACAAACCTTGTGGGAAAACCAACCTTATGGGGAAAGCAACCCTGCGGGAAAACCAACCTTGTGGGAAAACCAACCTTGTGGGAAAGCGAACCTTTTGGGAAAAACCAACACAGTGGGAAAACAAACCTTGTGGGAAAACCAACCTTGCGGGAAAGCGAACCTTTTGGGAAAACCAACACAGTGGGAAAACAAACCTTGTGGGAAAACCAACCTTGCGGGAAAACCAACCTTGGGGGAAAACAAAGCTTGTGGGAAAACAAACCTTTTGGGAAAACAAACCTTGTGGGAAAACAAACCTTGTGGGAAAACAAACCTTGTGAGAAAATAAACCTTGTGGGAAAACCAACCTTATGGGGAAAGAAACCTTGTGGGAAAACAAACCTTATGGGAAAACAAACCTTGTGGGGAATCAAACCTTGTGGGAAAACCAACAACAACCTATTGGGAAAACAAACCTTGTGAGAAAACAAACCTTGTGGGAAAACCAACCTTATGGGGAAAGCAACCCTGCGGGAAAACCAACCTTGTGGGAAAACCAACCTTGTGGGAAAGCGAACCTTTTGGGAAAACCAACACAGTGGGAAAACAAACCTTGTGGGAAAACCAACCTTGCGGGAAAACCAACCTTGGGGGAAAACAAACCTTGTGGGAAAACAAACCTTGTGGGGAAACAAACCTTGTGGGAAAACAAACCTTGTGGGGAAACAAACCTAGTGGGAAAACCAACCTTGGGGGAAAACAAACCTTGTGGGAAAACCAACCTTGCGGGAAAACCAACCTTGGGGGAAAACAAACCTTGTGGGAAAACAAACCTTGGGGGAAAATAAACCTTGTGGGAAAACAAACCTTGTGGGGAAACAAACCTAGTGGGAAAACAAACCTTGTGAGAAAACAATCCTTGTGGGAAAACAAACCTTGTGGGGAAACAAACCTTGCGGGAAAACCAACCTTGTGGGGAAACAAACCTTTCGGGAAAACCAACCTTGTGGGAAAACCAGCCTTGTGGGGAAACAAACCTTTCGGGAAAACCAACACAGTGGGAAAACAAACCTTGTGGGAAAACCAACCTTGCGGGAAAACCAACCTTGTGGGAAAACAAACCTTGTGGGAAAACAAACCTTGTGGGAAAACAAACCTTGTGGGAAAACAAACCTTATGAGAAAACAAACCTTGTGGGGAAACAAACCTTGTGGGAAAACCAACCTTGCGGGAAAGCGAACCTTTTGGGAAAAGCAACACAGTGGGAAAACAAACCTTATGGGAAAACCAACCTTGCGGGAAAACCAACCTTGGGTGAAAACAAAGCTTGTGGGAAAACAAACCTTGTGGGAAAACCAACCTAGTGGGAAAAACAACCTAGTGGGAAAACAAACCTTGTGAGAAAACAAACCTTGTGGGAAAACCAACCTTATGGGGAAAGCAACCCTGCGGGAAAACCAACCTTGTGGGGAAAACCAACCTTGTGGGAAAGCGAACCTTTTGGGAAAAACCAACACAGTGGGAAAACAAACCTTGTGGGAAAACCAACCTTGCGGGAAAGCGAACCTTTTGGGAAAACCAACACAGTGGGAAAACAAACCTTGTGGGAAAACCAACCTTGCGGGAAAACCAACCTTGGGGGAAAACAAAGCTTGTGGGAAAACAAACCTTTTGGGAAATCAAACCTTGTGGGAAAACAAACCTTGTGGGAAAACAAACCTTGTGAGAAAACAAACCTTGTGGGAAAACCAACCTAATGGGGAAAGAAACCTTGTGGGAAAACAAACCTTATGGGAAAACAAACCTTGTGGGGAATCAAACCTTGTGGGAAAACCAACAACAACCTATTGGGAAAACAAACCTTGTGAGAAAACAAACCTTGTGGGAAAACCAACCTTATGGGGAAAGCAACCCTGCGGGAAAACCAACCTTGTGGGAAAACCAACCTTGTGGGAAAGCGAACCTTTTGGGAAAACCAACACAGTGGGAAAACTAACCTTGTGGGAAAACCAACCTTGCGGGAAAACCAACCTTGGGGGAAAACAAACCTTGTGGGAAAACAAACCTTGTGGGGAAACAAACCTTGTGGGAAAACAAACCTTGTGGGGAAACAAACCTAGTGGGAAAACCAACCTTGGGGGAAAACAAACCTTGTGGGAAAAACCAACCTTGCGGGAAAACCAACCTTGGGGGAAAACAAACCTTGTGGGAAAACAAACCTTGTGGGAAAACAAACCTTGAGGGAAAACAAACCTTGTGGGAAAACAAACCCTGCGGGAAAACCAACCTTGTGGGAAAACCCACCTTGTGGGGGAAACAAACCTTTCGGGAAAACTAACCTTGTGGGAAAACAAACCCTGCGGGAAAACCAACCTTGTGGGAAAACAAACCCTGCGGGAAAACCAACCTTGTGGGAAAATCAACCTTGCGGGAAAGCGAACCTTTTGGGAAAACCAACACAGTGGGAAAACAAACCTTGTGAGAAAACAAACCTTGTGGGAAAACAAACCTTGTGGGGAAACAAACCTAGTGGGAAAACCAACCTTGGGGGAAAACAAACCTTGTGGGAAAACCAAACCTTGCGGGAAAACCAACCTTGGGGGAAAACAAACCTTGTGGGAAAACAATCCTTGGGGGAAAATAAACCTTGTGGGAAAACAAACCTTGTGGGGAAACAAACCTAGTGGGAAAACAAACCTTGTGAGAAAACAATCCTTGTGGGAAAACAAACCTTGTGGGGAAACAAACCTTGCGGGGAAAACCAACCTTGTGGGGAAACAAACCTTTCGGGAAAACCAACCTTGTGGGAAAACCAGCCTTGTGGGGAAACAAACCTTTCGGGAAAACCAACCTTGTGGGAAAACAAACCTTTCGGGAAAACCAACCTTGTGGGAAAACAAACCTTGTGGGAAAACAAACCTTGTGGGAAAACAAACCCTGCGGGAAAACCAACCTTGTGGGAAAACCCACCTTGTGGGGAAACAAACCTTTCGGGAAAACTAACCTTGTGGGAAAACAAACCCTGCGGGAAAACCAACCTTGTGGGAAAACAAACCCTGCGGGAAAACCAACCTTGTGGGAAAACCAACCTTGCGGGGAAAGCGAACCTTTTGGGAAAACCAACACAGTGGGAAAACAAACCTTGTGAGAAAACAATCCTTGTGGGAAAACAAACCTTGTGGGGAAACAAACCTTGTGGGGAAACAAACATTGTGGGAAAACTAACCTTGTGGGAAAACAAACCTTGCGGGAAAACTAACCTTGTGGGAAAAAAAACCCTGCGGGAAAACCAACTTTGTGGGAAAACCAACCTTGTGGGGAAACAAACCTTTCGGGAAAACCAACCTTGTGGGAAAACAAACCTTGTGGGAAAACAAACCTTGTGGGAAAACAAACCTTATGGGGAAAGCAACCCTGCGGGAAAACCAACCTTGTGGGAAAACCAACCTTGTGGGAAAGCGAACCTTTTGGGAAAACCAACACAGTGGGAAAACAAACCTTGTGGGGAAAACCAACCTTGCGGGAAAACCAACCTTGTGGGAAAACAAACCTTGTGGGAAAACAAACCTTGTGGGAAAACAAACCTTGTGGGAAAACAAACCTTGTGGGAAAACAAACCTTATGGGAAAACAAACCTTGTGGGGAAACAAACCTTGTGGGAAAACCAACCTTGCGGGAAAGCGAACCTTTTGGGAAAACCAACACAGTGGCAAAACAAACCTTGTGGGAAAACCAACCTTGCGGGAAAACCAACCTTGGGTGAAAACAAAGCTTGTGGGAAAACAAACCTTGTGGAAAAACTAACCTAGTGGGAAAAACAACCTAGTGGGAAAACAAACCTTGTGAGAAAACAAACCTTGCGGGAAAACCAACCTTATGGGGAAAGCAACCCTGCTTGAAAACCAACCTTGTGGGAAAACCAACCTTGTGGGAAAGCGAACCTTTTGGGAAAAACCAACACAGTGGGAAAACAAACCTTGTGGAAAAACCAACCTTGCGGGAAAGCGAACCTTTTGGGAAAACCAACACAGTGGGAAAACAAAGCTTGTGGGAAAACCAACCTTGCGGGAAAACCAACCTTGGGGGAAAACAAAGCTTGTGAGAAAACAAACCTTTTGGGAAAACAAACCTTGTGGGAAAACAAACCTTGTGGGAAAACAAACCTTGTGAGAAAACAAACCTTGTGGGAAAACCAACCTTATGGGGAAAGAAACCTTGTGGGGAAACAAACCTTTCGGGAAAACAACCTTGTGGTAAAACAAACCTTGTGGGAAAACAAACCTTGTGGGAAAACAAACCTTGTGGGAAAACAAACCTTATGGGAAAACAAACCTTGTGGGGAAACAAACCTTGTGGGAAAACCAACAACAACCTATTGGGAAAACAAACCTTGTGAGAAAACAAACCTTGTGGGAAAACCAACCTTATGGGGAAAGCAACCCTGCGGGAAAACCAACCTTGTGGGAAAACCAACCTTGTGGGAAAGCGAACCTTTTGGGAAACCAACACAGTGGGAAAACAAACCTTGTGGGAAAACCAACCTTGCGGGAAAACCAACCTTGGGGGAAAACAAACCTTGTGGGAAAACAAACCTTGTGGGGAAACAAACCTAGTGGGAAAACCAACCTAGTGGGAAAAACAACCTAGTGGGAAAACAAACCTTGTGAGAAAACAAACCTTGTGGGAAAACCAACCTTATGGGGAAAGCAACCCTGTGGGAAAACCAACCTTGTGGGAAAACCAACCTTGTGGGAAAACCAACCTTGTGGGAAAGCGAACCTTTCGGGAAAACCAACACAGTGGGAAAACAAACCTTGTGGGAAAACAAACCTTGTGGGGAAACAAACCTTGCGGGAAAACTAACCTTGTGGGAAAACAAACCCTGCGGGAAAACCAACCTTGTGGGAAAACCAACCTTGTGGGGAAACAAACCTTTCGGGAAAACCAACCTTGTGGGAAAACAAACCTTGCGGGAAAACTAACCTTGTGGGAAAAAAAACCCTCCGGGAAAACCAACCTTGTGGGAAAACCAACCTTGTGGGGAAACAAACCTTTCGGGAAAACCAACCTTGTGGGAAAACAAACCTTGTGGGAAAACAAACCTTGTGGGGAAACAAACCTTGTGGGAAAACCAACCTTGCGGGAAAGCGAACCTTTTGGGAAAACCAACACAGTGGGAAAACAAACCTTGTGGGTAAACCACCCTTGCGGGAAAACCAACCTTGGGGGAAAACAAAGCTTGTGGGAAAACAAACCTTGTGGGAAAACCAACCTAGTGGGAAAAACAACCTGCTGGGAAAACAAACCTTATGAGAAAACAAACCTTGTGGGAAAACCAACCTTATGGGGAAAGCAACCCTGCAGGAAAACCAACCTTGTGGGAAAACCAACCTTGTGGGAAAGCGAACCTTTTGGGAAAACCAACACAGTGGGAAAACAAACCTTGTGGGAAAACCAACCTTGCGGGAAAACCAACCTTGGGGGAAAACAAACCTTGTGGGAAAATAAACCTTGTGGGGAAACAAACCTAGTGGGAAAACAAACCTTGTGAGAAAACAATCCTTGTTGGAAAACAAACCTTGTGGGGAAACAGACATTGTGTTAAATCAGACCTTGTGGGAAAACTAACCTTGCGGGAAAACCAACCTTGTGGGAAAACCAACCTTATGGGAAAACCAACCTTGTGGGAAAACCAACCTTGTGGGGAAACCAACCTTGTGGGAAAGCGAACCTTTTGGGAAAACCAACACAGTGGGAAAACAAACCTTGTGGGAAAACCAACCTTGCGGGAAAACCAACCTTGGGGGAAAACAAACCTTGTGGGAAAGACAACCTTATGGGAAAACCAAAACAGTGGGAAAACAAACCTTGTGAGAAAACAAACCTTGTGGGAAAACAAACCTTGTGGGGAAACAATCCTTGTGGGAAGACCAACCTTGTGAGAAAACTAACGTTGTGGGAAAACCAACCTTGTGGGAAAACCAACCTAGAGGAAAAACAAATCTTGAGGGAAAACAAACCTTGTGGGGAAACAAACCTTGTGGGAAAACAAACATTGTGTTAAATCAGACCTTGTGGGAAAACTAACCTTGCGGGAAAACCAACCTTGTGGGAAAACCAACCTTATGGGAAAACCAACCTTGCGGGAAAACCAACCTTGGGGGAAAACAAACCTTGTGGGAAAACAAACCTTGTGGGA
Source organism: Branchinecta lynchi (assembly GCA_023053575.1). Taxonomy (NCBI): domain Eukaryota; kingdom Metazoa; phylum Arthropoda; class Branchiopoda; order Anostraca; family Branchinectidae; genus Branchinecta; species Branchinecta lynchi. The sequence continues at coordinate 44,348 of JAKZAP010000137.1, read as the reverse complement.
AAACAAACCTTGTGGGAAAACCAACCTAGTGGGAAAACAAACCTTGTGAGAAAACAAACCTTGTGGGAAAACCAACCTTATGGGGAAACAAACCCTGCGGGAAAACCAACCTTGTGGGTAAACCAACCTTGCGGGAAAGCGAACCTTTTGGGAAAACCAACACAGTGGGAAAACAAACCTTGTGAGAAAACAATCCTTGTGGGAAAAACAAACCTTGTGGGGAAACAAACCTTGTGGGAAAACTAACCTTGTGGGAAAACAAACCTTGCGGGAAAACTAACCTTGTGGGAAAACAAACCCTGCGGCAAAACCAACCTTGTGGGAAAACCAACCTTGTGGGGAAACAAACCTTTCGGGAAAACCAACCTTGTGGGAAAACAAACCTTGTGGGAAAACAAACCTTGTGGGAAAACAAACCCTGTGAGAAAACAAACCTTGTGGGGAAACAAACCTAGTGGGAAAACAAACCTTGTGAGAAAACAAACCTTGTGGGAAAACCAACCTTGCGGGAAAGCGAACCTTGCGGGAAAGCGAACCTTTTGGGAAAACCAACACAGTGGGAAAACAAACCTTGTGAGAAAACAATCATTGTGGGAAAACAACCCTTGTGGGGAAACAAACCTTGTGGGGAAACAAACCTTGTGGGAAAACTAACCTTGTGGGAAAACAAACCTTGCGGGAAAACTAACCTTTTGGGAAAACAAACCCTGCGGGAAAACCAACCTTGTGGGAAAACCAACCTTATGGGGAAACAAACCTTTCGGGAAAACCAACCTTGTGGGAAAACAAACCTTGTGAGAAAACAAACCTTGTGGGAAAACAAACCTTGTGGGAAAACAAACCTTGTGGGAAAACAAACCTTGTGGGGAAACAAACCTTGTGGGAAAACAATCATTGTGTTAAATCAGACCTTGTGGGAAAACTAACCTTGCGGGAAAACCAACCTTGTGGGAAAACCAACCTTATGGGAAAACCAACCTTGTGGGAAAACCAACCTTGGGGGAAAACAAACCTTGTGGGAAAACAAACCTTGTGGGAAAACAAACCTTGTGGGAAAACCAACCTAGTGGGAAAACAAACCTTGTGAGAAAACAAACCTTGTGGGAAAACCAACCTTATGGGGAAACAAACCCTGCGGGAAAACCAACCTTGTGGGTAAACCAACCTTGTGGGGAAACAAACCTTGTGGGAAAACCAACCTTGCGGGAAAGCGAACCTTTTGGGAAAACCAACACAGTGGGAAAACAAACCTTGTGGGAAAACCAACCTTACGGGAAAACCAACACAGTGGGAAAACAAACCTTGCGGGAAAACCAACCTTGCGGGAAAACCAACCTTGGGTGAAAACAAAGCTTGTGGGAAAACAAACCTTGTGGGAAAACCAACCTAGTGGGAAAAACAACCTAGTGGGAAAACAAACCTTGTGAGAAAACAAACCTTGTGGGAAAACCAACCTTATGGGGAAAGCAACCCTGCGGGATAACCAACCTTGTGGGAAAACCAACCTTGTGGGAAAGCGAACCTTTTGGGAAAACCAACACAGTGGGAAAACAAACCTTGTGAGAAAACAATCCTTGTGGGAAAACAAACCTTGTGGGGAAACAAACCTTGTGGGGAAACAATCCTTGTGGGAAGACCAACCTTGTGAGAAAACTAACGTTGTGGGAAAACCAACCTTGTGGGAAAACCAACCTAGAGGAAAAACAAATCTTGAGGGAAAACAAACCTTGTGGGGAAACAAACCTTGTGGGAAAACAAACATTGTGTTAAATCAGACCTTGTGGGAAAACTAACCTTGCGGGAAAACCAACCTTGTGGGAAAACCAACCTTATGGGAAAACCAACCTTGCGGGAAAACCAACCTTGGGGGAAAACAAACCTTGTGGGAAAACAAACCTTGTGGGAAAACAAACCTTGTGGGAAAACCAACCTAGTGGGAAAACAAACCTTGTGAGAAAACAAACCTTGTGGGAAAACCAACCTTATGGGGAAACAAACCCTGCGGGAAAACCAACCTTGTGGGTAAACCAACCTTGCGGGAAAGCGAACCTTTTGGGAAAACCAACACAGTGGGAAAACAAACCTTGTGAGAAAACAATCCTTGTGGGAAAAACAAACCTTGTGGGGAAACAAACCTTGTGGGAAAACTAACCTTGTGGGAAAACAAACCTTGCGGGAAAACTAACCTTGTGGGAAAACAAACCCTGCGGCAAAACCAACCTTGTGGGAAAACCAACCTTGTGGGGAAACAAACCTTTCGGGAAAACCAACCTTGTGGGAAAACAAACCTTGTGGGAAAACAAACCTTGTGGGAAAACAAACCCTGTGAGAAAACAAACCTTGTGGGGAAACAAACCTAGTGGGAAAACAAACCTTGTGAGAAAACAAACCTTGTGGGAAAACCAACCTTGCGGGAAAGCGAACCTTGCGGGAAAGCGAACCTTTTGGGAAAACCAACACAGTGGGAAAACAAACCTTGTGAGAAAACAATCATTGTGGGAAAACAACCCTTGTGGGGAAACAAACCTTGTGGGGAAACAAACCTTGTGGGAAAACTAACCTTGTGGGAAAACAAACCTTGCGGGAAAACTAACCTTTTGGGAAAACAAACCCTGCGGGAAAACCAACCTTGTGGGAAAACCAACCTTATGGGGAAACAAACCTTTCGGGAAAACCAACCTTGTGGGAAAACAAACCTTGTGAGAAAACAAACCTTGTGGGAAAACAAACCTTGTGGGAAAACAAACCTTGTGGGAAAACAAACCTTGTGGGGAAACAAACCTTGTGGGAAAACAATCATTGTGTTAAATCAGACCTTGTGGGAAAACTAACCTTGCGGGAAAACCAACCTTGTGGGAAAACCAACCTTATGGGAAAACCAACCTTGTGGGAAAACCAACCTTGGGGGAAAACAAACCTTGTGGGAAAACAAACCTTGTGGGAAAACAAACCTTGTGGGAAAACCAACCTAGTGGGAAAACAAACCTTGTGAGAAAACAAACCTTGTGGGAAAACCAACCTTATGGGGAAACAAACCCTGCGGGAAAACCAACCTTGTGGGTAAACCAACCTTGTGGGGAAACAAACCTTGTGGGAAAACCAACCTTGCGGGAAAGCGAACCTTTTGGGAAAACCAACACAGTGGGAAAACAAACCTTGTGGGAAAACCAACCTTACGGGAAAACCAACACAGTGGGAAAACAAACCTTGCGGGAAAACCAACCTTGCGGGAAAACCAACCTTGGGTGAAAACAAAGCTTGTGGGAAAACAAACCTTGTGGGAAAACCAACCTAGTGGGAAAAACAACCTAGTGGGAAAACAAACCTTGTGAGAAAACAAACCTTGTGGGAAAACCAACCTTATGGGGAAAGCAACCCTGCGGGATAACCAACCTTGTGGGAAAACCAACCTTGTGGGAAAGCGAACCTTTTGGGAAAACCAACACAGTGGGAAAACAAACCTTGTGAGAAAACAATCCTTGTGGGAAAACAAACCTTGTGGGGAAACAAACCTTGTGGGGAAACAAACCTTGTGGGAAAACTAACCTTGTGGGAAAACAAACCTTGCGGGAAAACTAACCTTGTGGGAAAACCAACCTCTTGGGGAAACAAACCTTTCGGGAAAACCAACCTTGTGGGAAAACAAACCTTGTGGGAAAACAAACCTTGTGGGAAAACAAACCTTATGGGGAAAGCAACCTTGCGGGAAAACCAACCTTGTGGGAAAACAAACCTTGTGGGAAAACAAACCTTGTGGGAAAACAAACCTTATGGGAAAACAAACCTTGTGGGGAAACAAACCTTGTGGGAAAACCAACCTTGCGGGAAAGCGAACCTTTTGGGAAAACCAACACAGTGGGAAAACAAACCTTGTGGGAAAACCAACCTTGCGGGAAAACCAACACAGTGGGAAAACAAACCTTGCGGGAAAACCAACCTTGCGGGAAAACCAACCTTGGGTGAAAACAAAGCATGTGGGAAAACAAACCTTGTGGGAAAACCAACCTAGTGGGAAAAACAACCTAGTGGGAAAACAAACCTTGTGAGAAAACAAACCTTGTGGGAAAACCAACCTTATGGGGAAACAAACCCTGCGGGAAAACCAACCTTGTGGGTAAACCAACCTTGCGGGAAAGCGAACCTTTTGGGAAAACCAACACAGTGGGAAAACAAACCTTGTGAGAAAACAATCCTTGTGGGAAAAACAAACCTTGTGGGGAAACAAACCTTGTGGGAAAACTAACCTTGTGGGAAAACAAACCTTGCGGGAAAACTAACCTTGTGGGAAAACAAACCCTGCGGCAAAACCAACCTTGTGGGAAAACCAACCTTGTGGGGAAACAAACCTTTCGGGAAAACCAACCTTGTGGGAAAACAAACCTTGTGGGAAAACAAACCTTGTGGGAAAACAAACCCTGTGAGAAAACAAACCTTGTGGGGAAACAAACCTAGTGGGAAAACAAACCTTGTGAGAAAACAAACCTTGTGGGAAAACCAACCTTGCGGGAAAGCGAACCTTGCGGGAAAGCGAACCTTTTGGGAAAACCAACACAGTGGGAAAACAAACCTTGTGAGAAAACAATCATTGTGGGAAAACAAACCTTGTGGGGAAACAAACCTTGTGGGGAAACAAACCTTGTGGGAAAACTAACCTTGTGGGAAAACAAACCTTGCGGGAAAACTAACCTTTTGGGAAAACAAACCCTGCGGGAAAACCAACCTTGTGGGAAAACCAACCTTATGGGGAAACAAACCTTTCGGGAAAACCAACCTTGTGGGAAAACAAACCTTGTGAGAAAACAAACCTTGTGGGAAAACAAACCTTGTGGGAAAACAAACCTTGTGGGAAAACAAACCTTGTGGGGAAACAAACCTTGTGGGAAAACAATCATTGTGTTAAATCAGACCTTGTGGGAAAACTAACCTTGCGGGAAAACCAACCTTGTGGGAAAACCAACCTTATGGGAAAACCAACCTTGTGGGAAAACCAACCTTGGGGGAAAACAAACCTTGTGGGAAAACAAACCTTGTGGGAAAACAAACCTTGTGGGAAAACCAACCTAGTGGGAAAACAAACCTTGTGAGAAAACAAACCTTGTGGGAAAACCAACCTTATGGGGAAACAAACCCTGCGGGAAAACCAACCTTGTGGGTAAACCAACCTTGTGGGGAAACAAACCTTGTGGGAAAACCAACCTTGCGGGAAAGCGAACCTTTTGGGAAAACCAACACAGTGGGAAAAAAAACTTGTGGGAAAACCAACCTTACGGGAAAACCAACACAGTGGGAAAACAAACCTTGCGGGAAAACCAACCTTGCGGGAAAACCAACCTTGGGTGAAAACAAAGCTTGTGGGAAAACAAACCTTGTGGGAAAACCAACCTTGTGGGAAAAACAACCTAGTGGGAAAACAAACCTTGTGAGAAAACAAACCTTGTGGGAAAACCAACCTTATGGGGAAAGCAACCCTGCGGGATAACCAACCTTGTGGGAAAACCAACCTTGTGGGAAAGCGAACCTTTTGGGAAAACCAACACAGTGGGAAAACAAACCTTGTGAGAAAACAATCCTTGTGGGAAAACAAACCTTGTGGGGAAACAAACCTTGTGGGGAAACAAACCTTGTGGGAAAACTAACCTTGTGGGAAAACAAACCTTGCGGGAAAACTAACCTTGTGGGAAAACCAACCTCTTGGGGAAACAAACCTTTCGGGAAAACCAACCTTGTGGGAAAACAAACCTTGTGGGAAAACAAACCTTATGGGGAAAGCAACCTTGCGGGAAAACCAACCTTGTGGGAAAACAAACCTTGTGGGAAAACAAACCTTGTGGGAAAACAAACCTTGTGGGAAAACAAACCTTATGGGAAAACAAACCTTGTGGGGAAACAAACCTTGTGGGAAAACCAACCTTGCGGGAAAGCGAACCTTTTGGGAAAACCAACACAGTGGGAAAACAAACCTTGTGGGAAAACCAACCTTGCGGGAAAACCAACACAGTGGGAAAACAAACCTTGCGGGAAAACCAACCTTGCGGGAAAACCAACCTTGGGTGAAAACAAAGCTTATGGGAAAACAAACCTTGTGGGAAAACCAACCTAGTGGGAAAAACAACCTAGTGGGAAAACAAACCTTGTGAGAAAACAAACCTTGTGGGAAAACCAACCTTATGGGGAAAGCAACCCTGCGGGATAACCAACCTTGTGGGAAAACCAACCTTGTGGGAAAGCGAACCTTTTGGGAAAAACCAACACAGTGGGAAAACAAACCTTGTGGGAAAACCAACCTTGCGGGAAAGCGAACCTTTTGGGAAAACCAACACAGTGGGAAAACAAACCTTGTGGGAAAACCAACCTTGCGGGAAAACCAACCTTGGGGGAAAACAAAGCTTAAACAAACCTTTTGGGAAAACAAACCTTGTGGGGAAACAAACCTTGTGGGAAAACTAACCTTGTGGGAAAACAAACCTTGCGGGAAAACTAACCTTGTGGGAAAACCAACCTCTTGGGGAAACAAACCTTTCGGGAAAACCAACCTTGTGGGAAAACAAACCTTGTGGGAAAACAAACCTTGTGGGAAAACAAACCTTATGGGGAAAGCAACCTTGCGGGAAACCAACCTTGTGGGAAAACAAACCTTGTGGGAAAACAAACCTTATGGGAAAGCAAACCTTGTGGGAAAACCAACCTTATGGGGAAAGAAACCTTGTGGGGAAACAAACCTTTCGGGAAAACCAACCTTGTGGTAAAACAAACCTTGTGAAAAAACAATCCTTGTGGGAAAACAAACCTTTCGGGAAAACCAACCTTGTGGTAAAACATACCCAAGTCAAGTCAAGTCAAGTGGTTTTCCCGCAAGGTTGGTTTTCACACAAGGTTTGTTTTCCTACTGTGTTGGTTTTCCCAAAAGATTCGCTTTCCCGCAAGGTTGGTTTTCCCACAAGGTTTGTTTCCCCAGAAGGTTTGTTTTCCCACAAGGATTGTTTTCTCACAAGGTTTGTTTTCCCACAAGGTTTGTTTTCCCACAAGGTTGGTTTTCCCGAAAGGTTTGTTTCCCCACAAGGTTTGTTTTCCCTCCCACAAGCTTTGTTTTCACCCAAGGTTGGTTTTCCCGCAAGGTTGGTTTTCCCACAAGGTTTGTTTTCCTACTGTGTTGGTTTTCCCAAAAGGTTCGCTTTCCCGCAAGGTTGGTTTTCCCACAAGGTTTGTTTCCCCAGAAGGTTTGTTTTCCCATAAGGTTTGTTTTCCCACAAGGTTTGTTTTCCCACAAGGTTTGTTTTCCCACAAGGTTTGTTTTCCCACAAGGTTGGTTTCCCCGCAAGGTTGCTTTCTCCATAAGGTTTGTTTTCCCACAAGGTTTGTTTTCCCACAAGCTTTGTTTTCCCACAAGGTTTGTTTTCCCACAAGGTTTGTTTCCCCAAGAGGTTGGTTTTCCCACAAGGTTGGTTTTCCCGCAGGGTTTGTTTTCCCACAAGGTTAGTTTTCCCGCAAGGTTTGTTTTCCCACAAGGTTAGTTTTCCCACAAGGTTTGTTTCCCCACAAGGTTTGTTTCCCCACAAGTTTTGTTTTCCCACAAGGATTGTTTTCTCACAAGGTTTGTTTTCCCACTGTGTTGGTTTTCCCAAAAGGTTCGCTTTCTCGCAAGGTTGGTTTTCCCCCAAGGATTGTTTTCCCACTAGGTTTGTTTCCCCACAAGGTTTGTTTTCCCACAAGGTTGGTTTTCCCGCAAGGTTGGTTTTCCCACAAGGTTTGTTTTCCCACTGTGTTGGTTTTCCCAAAAGGTTCGCTTTCCCACAAGGTTGGTTTTCCCACAAGGTTTGTTTTCCCACAAGGTTGGTTTTCCCGAAACGTTTGTTTCCCCACAAGGTTTGTTTTCCCACTAGGTTTGTCTTCCCATAAGGTTGGTTTTCCCACAAGGTTTGTTTTCTCAAAAGGTTTGTTTTCCCACTAGGTTTGTTTACCCACAAGGTTTGTTTTCTCACAAGGTTTGTTTTCCCACAAGGTTTGTTTTCCCACAAGGTTTGTTTTCCCACAAGGTTGGTTTTCCCGAAAGGTTTGTTTCCCCACAAGGTTGGTTTTCCCACAAGGTTTGTTTTCCCGCAGGGTTTTTTTTCCCACAAGGCTAGTTTTCCCGCAAGGTTTGTTTCCCCACAAGGTTTGTTTTCCCACAAGGATTGTTTTCCCACTAGGTTTGTTTCCCCACAAGGTTTGTTTTCCCACAAGGTTTGTTTTCCCCCAAGGTTGGTTTTCCCGCAAGGTTGGTTTTCCCACAAGGTTTGTTTTCCCACTGTGTTGGTTTTCCCAAAAGGTTCGCTTTCCCACAAGGTTGGTTTTCCCACAAGGTTGGTTTTCCCGCAGGGTTGCTTTCCCCATAAGGTTGGTTTTCCCACAAGGTTTGTTTTCTCACAAGGTTATTTTTCCCAATAGGTTGTTGTTGGTTTTCCCACAAGGTTTGTTTCCCCACAAGGTTTGTTTTCCCATAAGGTTTCTTTTCCCACAAGGTTTGTTTTCCCACAAGCTTTGTTTTACCACAAGGTTGGTTTTACCACAAGGTTGGTTTTCCCGAAAGGATTGTTTCCCCACAAGGTTTCTTTCCCCATAAGGTTGGTTTTCCCACAAGGTTTGTTTTCTCACAAGGTTTGTTTTCCCACAAGGTTTGTTTTCCCACAAGGTTTGTTTTCCCAAAAGGTTTGTTTTCCCACAAGCTTTGTTTTCCCCCAAGGTTGGTTTTCCCGCAAGGTTGGTTTTCCCACAAGGTTTGTTTTCCCACTGTGTTGGTTTTCCCAAAAGGTTCGCTTTCCCGCAAGGTTGGTTTTCCCACAAGGTTTGTTTTCCCACTGTGTTGGTTTTTCCCAAAAGGTTCGCTTTCCCACAAGGTTGGTTTTCCCACAAGGTTGGTTTTCCCGCAGGGTTGCTTTCCCCATAAGGTTGGTTTTCCCACAAGGTTTGTTTTCTCACAAGGTTTGTTTTCCCACTAGGTTGTTTTTCCCACTAGGTTGGTTTTCCCACAAGGTTTGTTTTCCCACAAGCTTTGTTTTCACCCAAGGTTGGTTTTCCCGCAAGGTTGGTTTTCCCGCAAGGTTTGTTTTCCCACTGTGTTGGTTTTCCCAAAAGGTTCGCTTTCCCGCAAGGTTGGTTTTCCCACAAGGTTTGTTTCCCCACAAGGTTTGTTTCCCATAAGGTTTGTTTTCCCACAAGGTTTGTTTTCCCACAAGGTTTGTTTTCCCACAAGGTTTGTTTTCCCACAAGGTTGGTTTTCCCTCAAGGTTGGTTTTCCCACAAGGTTTGTTTTCCCACTATGTTGGTTTTCCCTAAAGGTTCGCTTTCCCACAAGGTTGGTTTTCCCACAAGGTTGGTTTTCCCGCAGGGTTGCTTTCCCCATAAGGTTTGTTTTCCCACAAGGTTTGTTTTCCCACAAGGTTTGTTTTCCCCACAAGGTTGGTTTTCCCGAAAGGTTTGTTTCCCCAAGAGGTTGGTTTTCCCACAAGGTTGGTTTTCCCGCAGGGTTTGTTTTCCCACAAGGTTAGTTTTCCCGCAAGGTTTGTTTTCCCACAAGGTTAGTTTTCCCACAAGGTTTGTTTCCCCACAAGGTTTGTTTCCCCACAATGTTTGTTTTCCCACAAGGATTGTTTTCTCACAAGGTTTGTTTTCCCACTGTGTTGGTTTTCCCAAAAGGGAAAACCACAAGGTTGGTTTTCCCACAAGGTTTGCGGGAAAACCAACCTTGGGGGAAAACAAACCTTGTGGGAAAATAACCTTGTGAGAAAACAATCCTTGTGGGAAAACAAACCTTGTGGGAAAACCAACCTTGTGGGGAAACAAACCTTCCAACAATCCTTGTGGGAAAACAAACCTTCTGGGGAAACAAACCTTGTGGGAAAACCAATCTAGTGGGAAAACCAACCTTGTGGGAAAGCGAACCTTTTGGGAAAACCAACACAGTGGGAAAACAAACCTTGTGGGAAAACCAACCTTGCGGGAAAACCAACCTTGGGGGAAAACAAACCTTGTGGGAAAACAAACCTTGTGGGGAAACAAACCTAGTGGGAAAACAATCCTTGTGGGAAAACAAACCTTGTGGGGAAACAAACCTTGCGGGAAAACTAACCTTGTGGGTAAACAAACCCTGCGGGAAAACAAACCTTGTGGGAAAACCAACCTTGTGGGGAAACAAACCTTTCGGGAAAACCAACCTTGTGGGAAAACAAACCTTGTGGGAAAACAAACCTTGTGGGAAAGCAAACCTTGTGAGAAAACAAACCTTGTGGGGAAACAAACCTAGTGGGAAAACAAACCTTGTGAGAAAACAAACCTTGTGGGAAAACCAACCTTATGGGAAAACAAACCTAGTGGGAAAACAAACCTTGTGGGGAAACAAACCTTTCGGGAAAACCAACCTTGTGGGAAAACAAACCTTGTGGGAAAACCAACCTTGTGGGAAAGCGAACCTTTTGGGAAAACCAACACAGTGGGAAAACAAACCTTGTGGGAAAAACAACCTTGCGGGAAAACCATCCTTGGGGGAAAACAAACCTTGTGGGAAAACAAACCTTGTGGGGAAACAAACCTAGTGGGAAAACAATCCTTGTGGGAAAACCAACCTTGCGGGAAAGCGAACCTTTTGGGAAAACCAACACAGTGGGAAAACAAACCTTGTGAGAAAACAATCCTTGTGGGAAAACAAACTTGTGGGGAAACAAACCTTGTGGGGAAACAAACCTTGTGGGAAAACTAACCTTGTGGGAAAACAAACCTTGCGGGAAAACTAACCTTGTGGGAAAACAAACCCTGCGGGAAAACAAACCTTGTGGGAAAACCAACCTCTTGGGGAAACAAACCTTTCGGGAAAACCAACCTTGTGGGAAAACAAACCTTGTGGGAAAACAAACCTTGTGGGAAAACAAACCTTGTGGGAAAACAAACCTTATGGGAAACAAACCTTGTGGGGAAACAAACCTTGTGGGAAAACCAACCTTGCGGGAAAGCGAACCTTTTGGGAAAACCAACACAGTGGGAAAACAAACCTTGCGGGAAAACCAACCTTGCGGGAAAACCAACCTTGGGTGAAAACAAAGCTTGTGGGAAAACAAACCTTGTGGGAAAACCAACCTAGTGGGAAAAACAACCTAGTGGGAAAACAAACCTTGTGAGAAAACAAACCTTGTGGGAAAACCAACCTTATGGGGAAAGCAACCCTGCGGGAAAACCAACCTTGTGGGAAAACCAACCTTGTGGGAAAGCGAACCTTTTGGGAAAAACCAACACAGTGGGAAAACAAACCTTGTGGGAAAACCAACCTTGCGGGAAAGCGAACCTTTTGGGAAAACCAACACAGTGGGAAAACAAACCTTGTGGGAAAACCAACCTTGCGGGAAAACCAACCTTGGGGGAAAACAAAGCTTGTGGGAAAACAAACCTTTTGGGAAAACAAACCTTGTGGGAAAACAAACCTTGTGGGAAAACAAACCTTGTGAGAAAACAAACCTTGTGGGAAAACCAACCTTATGGGGAAAGAAACCTTGTGGGGAAACAATCCTTTCGGGAAAACCAACCTTGTGGTAAAACAAACCTTGTGGGAAAACAAACCTTGTGGGAAAACAAACCTTGTGGGAAAAGAAACCTTATGGGAAAACAAACCTTGTGGGGAAACAAACCTTGTGGGAAAACCAACAACAACCTATTGGGAAAAATAACCTTGTGAGAAAACAAACCTTGTGGGAAAACCAACCTTATGGGGAAAGCAACCCTGCGGGAAAACCAACCTTGTGGGAAAACCAACCTTGTGGGAAAGCGAACCTTTTGGGAAAACCAACACAGTGGGAAAACAAACCTTGTGGGAAAACCAACCTTGCGGGAAAACCAACCTTGGGGGAAAACAAACCTTGTGGGAAAACAAACCTTGTGGGGAAACAAACCTAGTGGGAAAACAAACCTTGTGGGAAAACAAACCTTGTGGGAAAACAAACCTTGTGGGAAAACAAACCTTGTGGGAAAACAAACCTTATGGGAAAACAAACCTTCTGGGGAAACAAACCTTGTGGGAAAACCAACCTTGCGGGAAAGCGAACCTTTTGGGAAAACCAACACAGTAGGAAAACAAACCTTGTGGGAAAACCAACCTTGCGGGAAAACCAACCTTGGGTGAAAACAAAGCTTGTGGGAGGGAAAACAAACCTTGTGGGGAAACAAACCTTTCGGGAAAACCAACCTTGTGGGAAAACAAACCTTGTGGGAAAACAAACTGTGAGAAAACAATCCTTGTGGGAAAACAAACCTTCTGGGGAAACAAACCTTGTGGGAAAACCAACCTTGCGGGAAAGCGAACCTTTTGGGAAAACCAACACAGTAGGAAAACAAACCTTGTGTGAAAACCAACCTTGCGGGAAAACCACTTGACTTGACTTGACTTGACTTAAGTCCCATCCGGCCTTAGTGGCCGTCTCGGGGCCTCTCTCCTCGCGAGCGAATGTATACGCCGCCTATACTGCTCTCTGCTGTGTGACAATCTGAGAAGACTAGGGAGGTTGTACTCGGAGAAATTTTCCTTCCAGCGCTTCGGAGGGCGACCTCGAGGGCGAGAACCGTGGATGTGACCTTCGAAAGCAATCTTCGGCAGTTGGTCGTTGGCCATGCGCTGGACGTGGCCGAGCCATCTGAGCTGTTGGAGGCGGACTCTTTCCAGGATGGTAGTCTTGTACTGGAGTCTTTCGAGTAGGTCAGCATTTGAGACTCGATCTACGTGTGTAATGCCGGCGATTCGACGCAGCAGCTTTGTCTCAAATGCGGCGAGTCGTCTGGAATCATCTACTCTGACTGTCCACGTTTCACAGCCGTACATTGCTATAGGAATGATGATGGAGCAGAATAGTTTAAGTTTTAGCTTCAGGGAGATTCGTTTTTGCTTCCATATTGGCATTAGAGCTTTGAAGCCGGCGCTACCAAGAGCGAGTCGTCTTTTGATGTCCACTGACTGATTGTTATCGCTCGTGATCTGGCTCCCCAGATATGTGAAGCTGTCTACCCATTCTATTTCCGCTCCATTAAGCTTAATTTTTGGTGGGGGTGGATTCGTGAATCTTGACACACGCATGACTTTCGTTTTCTCCTCGTTGATTTTCATTCCGAAGGTTCGGGTAACTAGTTCCAGGTTATCTGCTTCGGTTTGCAGTTCATCAACGGATCCGGCGAGCTTGTCGATGTCGTCTGCGTATGCCAGCTTGTCGATTACAATCCCTCCTATCATTGCCCCATTAGTTGCTTCAACATGCGACATGACACAGTGGAGGAAGAGATTAAACATGTGGGGTGAGAGGATGCATCCTTGCAAAACACCAGCAGAAGTTTGGAATCCTTCGGTCGTTCCCTCAACTGTTTGTACTTGGCTTCTGAATTGATCGTACATGTTACGAATGAGTGAGACGATGTTTGACGGGACGCCGTAGTGCAGTAATATATGCCAGAGGCCTTCTCTCCAAATTAAGTCGAAAGCTTGCTTGAAGTCGATGAAGAGTTGATATAGGTCCAAACCATATTCAAGGTATTTTTCCATTACTTGACGGATGACAAAGATCTGGTCTATCGTTGAGCGGTTAGCTCGGAAACCTGCCTGATACTCAGGAATGATGTGGCTGGTTAATGCTTTTATTCTGTCCAGTAGTATCTTAGTCAACACTTTGGCAGGTTGGCTTGTCAGGCTGATTGGACGGTAATTGTCACATTCGGCTTTGGACCCTTTTTTATGTAGTGGAACTATGGTAGCGGAACACCATGTTTTCGGGAAATATTCCTTGTGCCAGGCAGCTGTGGCGATTCTGCGGTAGAGGTCTGTTACGACTTCTGAGTCGATTTTCAGGAGTTCTGCTTGCAATCCATCTGGTCCAGGCGACTTATTTGATTTGAGTGACTTCAAGGCAGCTTCGACTTCGCTTCTGAGTGGTGGTGGGCTTGGTTCCGATGGGGAGATGGTTAAGTTCCTAAGAACAGCAGGGTCAGGATTGATTGGGGGGTTCAACTTTTCTTGGAAATGTTGTTTCCACCTTTCTCTTATTCCTGCTGCGTCGTTGATGGGAGTCCCGTCTTTATCAAGAAGTACATTGGTAAGTGTAGTTTTGCGCCTCGACAGCTCTCGTATTCTTTTGTACACAGCATGGGTATTGCCTTTTCGGAAGTCAAGCTCGCATTGGTCGCATTTGTTCTGAATGTACGCGTTTAGAGCGCGTTTGATCTTCTTTTCCGTTAGCCGCTTAAGATGCTTATAAGTGTCTCTGCTTTCTGGGTCTTGCCTATTAGCGACAGCACGCTTGTCTTTACAGAGCTGAATGATCTCATCGGTGATCCATGGCTTTTCGGAGCCATTGGTTCTTCCAAGGACTGACTCGGCTGTCTGTATGAAGATCTCGGTGCTCTTGTCGACTAGTGCGTCTATGTCTATTTCTTCTGAGCTCATTGAAGAGCTCTCCAATAGGGTTTTGAGACCCAGGTCGAGATTCATCCGGTAACGAATGCGAGTCGACTCATCTTTCAGAAGCTCGATACGGAATCTTGGGACTTTTTTCTTTAGACTTGTTGCCGACTTCAGACGGAGGTGGAAGGATGCCATTACCAGTGTGTGATCGCTGTCAAAGTCTCCTCCTGCGAGAGCGACTGTGTCTAGCGTGCTAGTTTTCCCGCGTTTCGGAACAAGTCCATAATCGATGCAATTTTTGGTGATTCCGTCTAACTAGCTCGTTGTCACGGCAGTATTCCAGAAGGCGCTCGCCTCTTCTGTTTTTGGTTCCATATCCAAATTTTCCCATGACGTCTTCATTGCCGACGGAATTCGCGCCCACAATTGCATTAAAGTCTCCAATGACCATGATTATGTCTTTTTTTGGAATGGAGTCTGTAAGGCTTTGGAGTTGGCTGTAAAATTCCTCCGAGTCTTCGTCGCTACGAGAAGAGTCTGGCGCATAAACTTGGATGATGCTCAGGTTCGAAGTCGAACCTTTCAGCCGGATGGCCATGATACGTTCTGAGACTGGGGTTGTGGAGATAAGTGATTTCTTTGCTTCTTCGAAAGAATAAATCCTACTCCTTGGCGGTGAATTCCATCGTTGCGACCTGACAGAAGTAGAGTTGCGTCCCCGATCTTTTCAACACCAGTTACTGGGAGATGGGTTTCTGACAGACCAATGATGTCCCATTTATACCTGTTCATTTCTCGTATAAGTAGATCCTTCTTTCCTTCCTTGGCCAGGGTCCTTACATTTAAAGTTCCTATTGCCAATGTTGTTTTAGGGGTAAAAAAGGGCGGAGCGTCCGATGCAGGATTTGTCACGTTGGGGCTTGCGATTGCGGCGTAGCCGGTCGTCAGGTCATCAGTAATCTTTCCAGCGGAGCCGGTCGTCACATCGTCGGCTTCCCCGGACGCGGTATCTTGTTCGTCGGCTGCCCCGGACGCGGTAGACGGTATCGCATGGTCGTCGGATAAAACCCCGGACGCGGTAGCACTGGTTTTCATAAGTTTTCTTGTCTTCATCATCACAAAATTTGAGAGCAGTATCTGAGAAGAAAGGATGCTCAGCTAGACTTCGAGACAGCGGCAAGCTACTCCTCTCTGTCTCTAGCAGGGGCCGTTGACTCGTATATGAGTTCGTCCGCCCTTTACAGTTGTTCTCCTATAGAGAATCCTCCCATTTGGCATCCTGCATAGCCAATACAATTTTCTCATTGATGAGAGGAGGTTTGGCATCTGCCGGGACGTGTCCACACGCCGGTGGGCCCTGCGCATCACCATCTCAGGGGCCTCCTTCCTCCTGTGCACAAATTTATGTCCCCCGTGCATGGGTGCCTCGGTTTCAATTTATGGACCCCCGAGAACTGGGTCCCCCCTGGTCCGCGCCTCCTTATTGTATATTCGGAGGTGTCCTTTATATCTAAAGGACTTTCCCCAATCCGCCACCTGGGGACGCGCCTGGTGCCTAGGGGGAGGCTAAATTCCTGAGGCTGTACTCAGGAGGGCCAGGACTGACTCGGGAAAACCAACCTTGGGTGAAAACAAAGCTTGTGGGAAAACAAACCTTGTGGGGAAACAAACCTTTCGGGAAAACCAACCTTGTGGGAAAACAAACCTTGTGGGAAAACAAACCTTGTGAGAAAACAATCCTTGTGGGAAAACAAACCTTGTGGGAAAACCAACCTTGTGGGGAAACCAACCTTGTGGGGAAACAAACCTGTCGGGAAAACCAACCTTGTGGGAAAACAAACCTTGGGGGAAAACAAACCTTGTGGGAAAACAAACCTTGTGGGGAAACTAACCTAGTGGGAAAACAAACCTTGTGAGAAAACAATCCTTGTGGGAAAACAAACCTTGTGGGGAAACAAACCTTGCGGGAAAACCAACCTTGTGGGGAAACAAACCTTTCGGGAAAACCAACCTTGTGGGGAAACAAACCTTTCGGGAAAACCAACCTTGTGGGAAAACAAACCTTTCGGGAAAACCAACCTTGTGGGAAAACAAACCTTGTGGGAAAACAAACCTTGTGGGAAAACAAACCCTGCGGGAAAACCAACCTTGTGGGAAAACCCACCTTGTGGGGAAACAAACCTTTCGGGAAAACCAACCTTGTGGGAAAACAAACCTTGTGGGAAAACCAACCTTGTGGGAAAGCGAACCTTTTGGGAAAACCAACACAGTGGGAAAACAAACCTTGTGGGAAAACCAACCTTGCGGGAAAACCAACCTTGTGGGAAAACAAATCTTGTGGGGAAACAAACCTAGTCGGAAAACAATCCTTGTGGGAAAACCAACCTTGCGAGAAAGCGAACCTTTTGGGAAAACCAACACAGTGGGAATACAAACCTTGTGAGAAAACAATCCTTGTGGGAAAACAAACCTTGTGGGGAAACAAACCTTGTGGGGAAACAAACCTTGTGGGAAAACTAACCTTGTGGGAAAACAAACCTTGCGGGAAAACTAACCTTGTGGGAAAACAAACCCTGCGGGAAAACCAACCTTGTGGGAAAACCAACCTCTTGGGGAAACAAACCTTGTGGGAAAACCAACCTTGTGGGAAAACAAACCTTGTGGGAAAACAAACCTTGTGGGAAAACAAACCTTATGGGGAAAGCAACCTTGCGGGGAAACCAACCTTGTGGGAAAACAAACCTTGTGGGAAAACAAACCTTGTGGGAAAACAAACCTTATGGGAAAACAAACCTTCTGGGGAAACAAACCTTGTGGGAAAACCAACCTTGCGGGAAAGCGAACCTTTTGGGAAAACCAACACAGTAGGAAAACAAACCTTGTGGGAAAACCAACCTTGCGGGAAAACCAACCTTGGGTGAAAACAAAGCTTGTGGGAAAACAAACCTTGTGGGGAAACAAACCTTTCGGGAAAACCAACCTTGTAAAAAACAAACCTTGTGGGAAAACAAACCTTGTGAGAAAACAATCCTTGTGGGAAAACAAACCTTCTGGGGAAACAAACCTTGTGAGAAAACAATCCTTGTGGGAAAACAAACCTTGTGGGAAAACCAACCTTGTGGGGAAACAAACCTTTCGGGAAAACCAACCTTGTGGGAAAACCAACCTTGTGGGGAAACAAACCTGTCGGGAAAACCAACCTTGTGGGAAAACAAACCTTGGGGAAAACAAACCTTGTGGGAAAACAAACCTTGTGGGGAAACAAACCTAGTGGGAAAACAAACCTTGTGAGAAAACAATCCTTGTGGGAAAACAAACCTTGTGGGGAAACAAACCTTGCGGGAAAACCAACCTTGTGGGGAAACAAACCTTTCGGGAAAACCAACCTTGTGGGAAAACCAACCTTGTGGGGAAACAAACCTTTCGGGAAAAAAAACCTTGTGGGAAAACAAACCTTTCGGGAAAACCAACCTTGTGGGAAAACAAACCTTGTGGGAAAACAAACCTTGTGGGAAAACAAACCCTGCGGGAAAACCAACCTTGTGGGAAAACCCACCTTGTGGGGAAACAAACCTTTCGGGAAAACTAACCTTGTGGGAAAACAAACCCTGCGGGAAAACCAACCTTGTGGGAAAACAAACCCTGCGGGAAAACCAACCTTGTGGGAAAACCAACCTTGCGGGAAAGCGAACCTTTTGGGAAAACCAACACAGTGGGAAAACAAACCTTGTGAGAAAACAATCCTTGTGGGAAAACAAACCTTGTGGGGAAACAAACCTTGTGGGGAAACAAACCTTGTGGGAAAACTAACCTTGTGGGAAAACAAACCTTGCGGGAAAACTAACCTTGTGGGAAAACAAACCCTGCGGGAAAACCAGCTTTGTGGGAAAACCAACCTTGTGGGGAAACAAACCTTTCGGGAAAACCAACCTTGTGGGAAAAAAAACCTTGTGGGAAAACAAACCTTGTGGGAAAACAAACCTTATGGGGAAAGCAACCCTGCGGGAAAACCAACCTTGTGGGAAAACCAACCTTGTGGGAAAGCGAACCTTTTGGGAAAACCAACACAGTGGGAAAACAAACCTTGTGGGAAAACAAACCTTATGGGGAAAGCAACCTTGCGGGGAAACCAACCTTGTGGGAAAACAAACCTTGTGGGAAAACAAACCTTGTGGGAAAACAAACCTTGTGGGAAAACAAACCTTATGGGAAAACAAACCTTCTGGGGAAACAAACCTTGTGGGAAAACCAACCTTGCGGGAAAGCGAACCTTTTGGGAAAACCAACACGATAGGAAAACAAACCTTGTGGGAAAACCAACCTTGTGGGGAAACAAACCTTTCGGGAAAACCAACCTTGTGGGGAAACAAACCTTTCGGGAAAACCAACCTTGTGGGAAAACAAACCTTTCGGGAAAACCAACCTTGTGGGAAAACAAACCTTGTGGGAAAACAAACCTTGTGGGAAAACAAACCCTGCGGGAAAACCAACCTTGTGGGAAAACCCACCTTGTGGGGAAACAAACCTTTCGGGAAAACCAACCTTGTGGGAAAACAAACCTTGTGGGAAAACCAACCTTGTGGGAAAGCGAACCTTTTGGGAAAACCAACACAGTGGGAAAACAAACCTTGTGGGAAAACCAACCTTGCGGGAAAACCAACCTTGTGGGAAAACAAATCTTGTGGGGAAACAAACCTAGTCGGAAAACAATCCTTGTGGGAAAACCAACCTTGCGAGAAAGCGAACCTTTTGGGAAAACCAACACAGTGGGAATACAAACCTTGTGAGAAAACAATCCTTGTGGGAAAACAAACCTTGTGGGGAAACAAACCTTGTGGGGAAACAAACCTTGTGGGAAAACTAACCTTGTGGGAAAACAAACCTTGCGGGAAAACTAACCTTGTGGGAAAACAAACCCTGCGGGAAAACCAACCTTGTGGGAAAACCAACCTCTTGGGGAAACAAACCTTGTGGGAAAACCAACCTTGTGGGAAAACAAACCTTGTGGGAAAACAAACCTTGTGGGAAAACAAACCTTATGGGGAAAGCAACCTTGCGGGGAAACCAACCTTGTGGGAAAACAAACCTTGTGGGAAAACAAACCTTGTGGGAAAACAAACCTTATGGGAAAACAAACCTTCTGGGGAAACAAACCTTGTGGGAAAACCAACCTTGCGGGAAAGCGAACCTTTTGGGAAAACCAACACAGTAGGAAAACAAACCTTGTGGGAAAACCAACCTTGCGGGAAAACCAACCTTGGGTGAAAACAAAGCTTGTGGGAAAACAAACCTTGTGGGGAAACAAACCTTTCGGGAAAACCAACCTTGTAAAAAACAAACCTTGTGGGAAAACAAACCTTGTGAGAAAACAATCCTTGTGGGAAAACAAACCTTCTGGGGAAACAAACCTTGTGAGAAAACAATCCTTGTGGGAAAACAAACCTTGTGGGAAAACCAACCTTGTGGGGAAACAAACCTTTCGGGAAAACCAACCTTGTGGGAAAACCAACCTTGTGGGGAAACAAACCTGTCGGGAAAACCAACCTTGTGGGAAAACAAACCTTGGGGAAAACAAACCTTGTGGGAAAACAAACCTTGTGGGGAAACAAACCTAGTGGGAAAACAAACCTTGTGAGAAAACAATCCTTGTGGGAAAACAAACCTTGTGGGGAAACAAACCTTGCGGGAAAACCAACCTTGTGGGGAAACAAACCTTTCGGGAAAACCAACCTTGTGGGAAAACCAACCTTGTGGGGAAACAAACCTTTCGGGAAAAAAAACCTTGTGGGAAAACAAACCTTTCGGGAAAACCAACCTTGTGGGAAAACAAACCTTGTGGGAAAACAAACCTTGTGGGAAAACAAACCCTGCGGGAAAACCAACCTTGTGGGAAAACCCACCTTGTGGGGAAACAAACCTTTCGGGAAAACTAACCTTGTGGGAAAACAAACCCTGCGGGAAAACCAACCTTGTGGGAAAACAAACCCTGCGGGAAAACCAACCTTGTGGGAAAACCAACCTTGCGGGAAAGCGAACCTTTTGGGAAAACCAACACAGTGGGAAAACAAACCTTGTGAGAAAACAATCCTTGTGGGAAAACAAACCTTGTGGGGAAACAAACCTTGTGGGGAAACAAACCTTGTGGGAAAACTAACCTTGTGGGAAAACAAACCTTGCGGGAAAACTAACCTTGTGGGAAAACAAACCCTGCGGGAAAACCAGCTTTGTGGGAAAACCAACCTTGTGGGGAAACAAACCTTTCGGGAAAACCAACCTTGTGGGAAAAAAAACCTTGTGGGAAAACAAACCTTGTGGGAAAACAAACCTTATGGGGAAAGCAACCCTGCGGGAAAACCAACCTTGTGGGAAAACCAACCTTGTGGGAAAGCGAACCTTTTGGGAAAACCAACACAGTGGGAAAACAAACCTTGTGGGAAAACAAACCTTATGGGGAAAGCAACCTTGCGGGGAAACCAACCTTGTGGGAAAACAAACCTTGTGGGAAAACAAACCTTGTGGGAAAACAAACCTTGTGGGAAAACAAACCTTATGGGAAAACAAACCTTCTGGGGAAACAAACCTTGTGGGAAAACCAACCTTGCGGGAAAGCGAACCTTTTGGGAAAACCAACACGATAGGAAAACAAACCTTGTGGGAAAACCAACCTTGCGGGAAAACCAACCTTGGGTGAAAACAAAGCTTGTGGGAAAACAAACCTTGTGGGGAAACAAACCTTTCGGGAAAACCAACCTTGTGGGAAAACAAACCTTGTGAGAAAACAATCCTTGTGGGAAAACAAACCTTGTGGGAAAACCAACCTTGTGGGGAAACAAACCTTTCGGGAAAACCAACCTTGTGGGAAAACCAACCTTGTGGGGAAACAAACCTTTCGGGAAAACCAACCTTGTGGGAAAACAAACCTTGGGGGAAAACAAACCTTGTGGGAAAACAAACCTTGTGGGGAAACAAACCTAGTGGGAAAACAAACCTTGTGAGAAAACAATCCTTGTGGGAAAACAAACCTTGTGGGGAAACAAACCTTGCGGGAAAACCAACCTTGTGGGGAAACAAACCTTTCGGGAAAACCAACCTTGTGGGAAAACCAGCCTTGTGGGGAAACAAACCTTTCGGGAAAACCAACCTTGTTGGAAAACAAACCTTTCGGGAAAACCAACCTTGTGGGAAAACAAACCTTGTGGGAAAACAAACCTTGTGGGAAAACAAACCCTGCGGGAAAACCAACCTTAAGGGAAAACCCACCTTGTGGGGAAACAAACCTTTCGGGAAAACTAACCTTGTGGGAAAACAATCCTTGTGGGAAAACAAACCTTGTGGGGAAACAAACCTTGTGGGGAAACAAACCTTGTGGGAAAACTAACCTTGTGGGAAAACAAACCTTGCGGGAAAACTAACCTTGTGGGAAAACAAACCCTGCGGGAAAACCAACTTTGTGGGAAAACCAACCTTGTGGGGAAACAAACCTTTCGGGAAAACCAACCTTGTGGGAAAACAAACCTTGTGGGAAAACAAACCTTGTGGGAAAACAAACCTTATGGGGAAAGCAACCCTGCGGGGTTGGGGGTTGCTATAGGAATGATGATGGAGCAGAATAGTTTAAGTTTTAGCTTCAGGGAGATTCGTTTTTGCTTCCATATTGGCATTAGAGCTTTGAAGCCGGCGCTACCAAGAGCGAGTCGTCTTTTGATGTCCACTGACTGATTGTTATCGCTCGTGATCTGGCTCCCCAGATATGTGAAGCTGTCTACCCATTCTATTTCCGCTCCATTAAGCTTAATTTTTGGTGGGGGTGGATTCGTGAATCTTGACACACGCATGACTTTCGTTTTCTCCTCGTTGATTTTCATTCCGAAGGTTCGGGTAACTAGTTCCAGGTTATCTGCTTCGGTTTGCAGTTCATCAACGGATCCGGCGAGCTTGTCGATGTCGTCTGCGTATGCCAGCTTGTCGATTACAATCCCTCCTATCATTGCCCCATTAGTTGCTTCAACATGCGACATGACACAGTGGAGGAAGAGATTAAACATGTGGGGTGAGAGGATGCATCCTTGCAAAACACCAGCAGAAGTTTGGAATCCTTCGGTCGTTCCCTCAACTGTTTGTACTTGGCTTCTGAATTGATCGTACATGTTACGAATGAGTGAGACGATGTTTGACGGGACGCCGTAGTGCAGTAATATATGCCAGAGGCCTTCTCTCCAAATTAAGTCGAAAGCTTGCTTGAAGTCGATGAAGAGTTGATATAGGTCCAAACCATATTCAAGGTATTTTTCCATTACTTGACGGATGACAAAGATCTGGTCTATCGTTGAGCGGTTAGCTCGGAAACCTGCCTGATACTCAGGAATGATGTGGCTGGTTAATGCTTTTATTCTGTCCAGTAGTATCTTAGTCAACACTTTGGCAGGTTGGCTTGTCAGGCTGATTGGACGGTAATTGTCACATTCGGCTTTGGACCCTTTTTTATGTAGTGGAACTATGGTAGCGGAACACCATGTTTTCGGGAAATATTCCTTGTGCCAGGCAGCTGTGGCGATTCTGCGGTAGAGGTCTGTTACGACTTCTGAGTCGATTTTCAGGAGTTCTGCTTGCAATCCATCTGGTCCAGGCGACTTATTTGATTTGAGTGACTTCAAGGCAGCTTCGACTTCGCTTCTGAGTGGTGGTGGGCTTGCTTCCGATGGGGAGATGGTTAAGTTCCTAAGAACAGCAGGGTCAGGATTGATTGGGGGGTTCAACTTTTCTTGGAAATGTTGTTTCCACCTTTCTCTTATTCCTGCTGCGTCGTTGATGGGAGTCCCGTCTTTATCAAGAAGTACATTGGTAAGTGTAGTTTTGCGCCTCGACAGCTCTCGTATTCTTTTGTACACAGCATGGGTATTGCCTTTTCGGAAGTCAAGCTCGCATTGGTCGCATTTGTTCTGAATGTACGCGTTTAGAGCGCGTTTGATCTTCTTTTCCGTTAGCCGCTTAAGATGCTTATAAGTGTCTCTGCTTTCTGGGTCTTGCCTATTAGCGACAGCACGCTTGTCTTTACAGAGCTGAATGATCTCATCGGTGATCCATGGCTTTTCGGAGCCATTGGTTCTTCCAAGGACTGACTCGGCTGTCTGTATGAAGATCTCGGTGCTCTTGTCGACTAGTGCGTCTATGTCTATTTCTTCTGAGCTCATTGAAGAGCTCTCCAATAGGGTTTTGAGACCCAGGTCGAGATTCATCCGGTAACGAATGCGAGTCGACTCATCTTTCAGAAGCTCGATACGGAATCTTGGGACTTTTTTCTTTAGACTTGTTGCCGACTTCAGACGGAGGTGGAAGGATGCCATTACCAGTGTGTGATCGCTGTCAAAGTCTCCTCCTGCGAGAGCGACTGTGTCTAGCCTGCTAGTTTTCCCGCGTTTCGGAACAAGTACATAATCGATGCAATTTTTGGTGATTCCGTCAGGTGATCTCCATGTGACTTTACGTCGCTCTCTGTGTTTGAAAAGAGTGTTCACCACTACTAGCTCGTTGTCACGGCAGTATTCCAGAAGGCGCTCGCCTCTTCTGTTTTTGGTTCCATGTCCAAATTTTCCCATGACGTCTTCATTGCCGACGGAATTCGCGCCCACAATTGCATTAAAGTCTCCAATGACCATGATTATGTCTTTTTTTGGAATGGAGTCTGTAAGGCTTTGGAGTTGGCTGTAAAATTCCTCCGAGTCTTCGTCGCTACGAGAAGAGTCTGGCGCATAAACTTGGATGATGCTCAGGTTCGAAGTCGAACCTTTCAGCCGGATGGCCATGATACGTTCTGAGACTGGGGTTGTGGAGATAAGTGATTTCTTTGCTTTCTTCGAAAGAATAAATCCTACTCCTTGGCGGTGAATTCCATCGTTGCGACCTGACAGAAGTAGAGTTGCGTCCCCGATCTTTTCAACACCAGTTACTGGGAGATGGGTTTCTGACAGACCAATGATGTCCCATTTATACCTGTTCATTTCTCGTATAAGTAGATCCTTCTTTCCTTCCTTGGCCAGGGTCCTTACATTTAAAGTTCCTATTGCCAATGTTGTTTTAGGGGTAAAAAAGGGCGGAGCGTCCGATGCAGGATTTGTCACGTTGGGGCTTGCGATTGCGGCGTAGCCGGTCGTCAGGTCATCAGTAATCTTTCCAGCGGAGCCGGTCGTCACATCGTCGGCTTCCCCGGACGCGGTATCTTGTTCGTCGGCTGCCCCGGACGCGGTAGACGGTATCGCATGGTCGTCGGATAAAACCCCGGACGCGGTAGCACTGGTTTTCATAAGTTTTCTTGTCTTCATCATCACAAAATTTGAGAGCAGTATCTGAGAAGAAAGGATGCTCAGCTAGACTTCGAGACAGCGGCAAGCTACTCCTCTCTGTCTCTAGCAGGGGCCGTTGACTCGTATATGAGTTCGTCCGCCCTTTACAGTTGTTCTCCTATAGAGAATCCTCCCATTTGGCATCCTGCATAGCCAATACAATTTTCTCATTGATGAGAGGAGGTTTGGCATCTGCCGGGACGTGTCCACACGCCGATGGGCCCTGCGCATCACCATCTCAGGGGCCTCCTTCCTCCTGTGCACAAATTTATGTCCCCCGTGCATGGGTGCCTCGGTTTCAATTTATGGACCCCCGAGAACTGGGTCCCCCCTGGTCCGCGCCTCCTTATTGTATATTCGGAGGTGTCCTTTATATCTAAAGGACTTTCCCCAATCCGCCACCTGGGGACGCGCCTGGTGCCTAGGGGGAGGCTAAATTCCTGAGGCTGTACTCAGGAGGGCCAGGACTGACTCGGGAAAACCAACCTTGGGTGAAAACAAAGCTTGTGGGAAAACAAACCTTGTGGGGAAACAAACCTTTCGGGAAAACCAACCTTGTGGGAAAACAAACCTTGTGGGAAAACAAACCTTGTGAGAAAACAATCCTTGTGGGAAAACAAACCTTGTGGGAAAACCAACCTTGTGGGGAAACCAACCTTGTGGGAAAACAAACCTTGTGAGAAAACAATCCTTGTGGGAAAACAAACCTTGTGGGAAAACAAACCTTGGGGGAAAACAAACCTTGCGGGAAAACCAACCTTGTGGGGAAACAAACCTTTCGGGAAAACCAACCTTGTGGGGAAACAAACCTTTCGGGAAAACCAACCTTGTGGGAAAACAAACCTTTCGGGAAAACCAACCTTGTGGGAAAACAAACCTTGTGGGAAAACAAACCTTGTGGGAAAACAAACCCTGCGGGAAACCCAACCTTGTGGGAAAACCCACCTTGTGGGGAAACAAACCTTTCGGGAAAACCAACCTTGTGGGAAAACAAACCTTGTGGGAAAACCAACCTTGTGGGAAAGCGAACCTTTTGGGAAAACCAACACAGTGGGAAAACAAACCTTGTGGGAAAACCAACCTTGCGGGAAAACCAACCTTGTGGGAAAACAAATCTTGTGGGGAAACAAACCTAGTCGGAAAACAATCCTTGTGGGAAAACCAACCTTGCGAGAAAGCGAACCTTTTGGGAAAACCAACACAGTGGGAATACAAACCTTGTGAGAAAACAATCCTTGTGGGAAAACAAACCTTGTGGGGAAACAAACCTTGTGGGGAAACAAACCTTGTGGGAAAACTAACCTTGTGGGAAAACAAACCTTGCGGGAAAACTAACCTTGTGGGAAAACAAACCCTGCGGGAAAACCAACCTTGTGGGAAAACCAACCTCTTGGGGAAACAAACCTTGTGGGAAAACCAACCTTGTGGGAAAACAAACCTTGTGGGAAAACAAACCTTGTGGGAAAACAAACCTTATGGGGAAAAGCAACCTTGCGGGGAAACCAACCTTGTGGGAAAACAAACCTTGTGGGAAAACAAACCTTGTGGGAAAACAAACCTTATGGGAAAACAAACCTTCTGGGGAAACAAACCTTGTGGGAAAACCAACCTTGCGGGAAAGCGAACCTTTTGGGAAAACCAACACAGTAGGAAAACAAACCTTGTGGGAAAACCAACCTTGCGGGAAAACCAACCTTGGGTGAAAACAAAGCTTGTGGGAAAACAAACCTTGTGGGGAAACAAACCTTTCGGGAAAACCAACCTTGTAAAAAACAAACCTTGTGGGAAAACAAACTTTGTTTGAAAACAATCCTTGTGGGAAAACAAACCTTCTGGGGAAACAAACCTTGTGAGAAAACAATCCTTGTGGGAAAACAAACCTTGTGGGAAAACCAACCTTGTGGGGAAACAAACCTTTCGGGAAAACCAACCTTGTGGGAAAACCAACCTTGTGGGGAAACAAACCTGTCGGGAAAACCAACCTTGTGGGAAAACAAACCTTGGGGGAAAACAAACCTTGTGGGAAAACAAACCTTGTGGGGAAACAAACCTAGTGGGAAAACAAACCTTGTGAGAAAACAATCCTTGTGGGAAAACAAACCTTGTGGGGAAACAAACCTTGCGGGAAAACCAACCTTGTGGGGAAACAAACCTTTCGGGAAAACCAACCTTGTGGGAAAACCAACCTTGTGGGGAAACAAACCTTTCGGGAAAAAAAACCTTGTGGGAAAACAAACCTTTCGGGAAAACCAACCTTGTGGGAAAACAAACCTTGTGGGAAAACAAACCTTGTGGGAAAACAAACCCTGCGGGAAAACCAACCTTGTGGGAAAACCCACCTTGTGGGGAAACAAACCTTTCGGGAAAACTAACCTTGTGGGAAAACAAACCCTGCGGGAAAACCAACCTTGTGGGAAAACAAACCCTGCGGGAAAACCAACCTTGTGGGAAAACCAACCTTGCGGGAAAGCGAACCTTTTGGGAAAACCAACACAGTGGGAAAACAAACCTTGTGAGAAAACAATCCTTGTGGGAAAACAAACCTTGTGGGGAAACAAACCTTGTGGGGAAACAAATCTTGTGGGAAAACTAACCTTGTGGGAAAACAAACCTTGCGGGAAAACTAACCTTGTGGGAAAACAAACCCTGCGGGAAAACCAGCTTTGTGGGAAAACCAACCTTGTGGGGAAACAAACCTTTCGGGAAAACCAACCTTGTGGGAAAAAAAACCTTGTGGGAAAACAAACCTTGTGGGAAAACAAACCTTATGGGGAAAGCAACCCTGCGGGAAAACCAACCTTGTGGGAAAACCAACCTTGTGGGAAAGCGAACCTTTTGGGAAAACCAACACAGTGGGAAAACAAACCTTGTGGGAAAACAAACCTTATGGGGAAAGCAACCTTGCGGGGAAACCAACCTTGTGGGAAAACAAACCTTGTGGGAAAACAAACCTTGTGGGAAAACAAACCTTGTGGGAAAACAAACCTTATGGGAAAACAAACCTTCTGGGGAAACAAACCTTGTGGGAAAACCAACCTTGCGGGAAAGCGAACCTTTTGGGAAAACCAACACAGTAGGAAAACAAACCTTGTGGGAAAACCAACCTTGCGGGAAAACCAACCTTGGGTGAAAACAAAGCTTGTGGGAAAACAAACCTTGTGGGGGAAACAAACCTTTTGGGAAAACCAACCTTGTGGGAAAACAAACATTGTGGGAAAACAAACCTTGTGAGAAAACAATCCTTGTGGGAAAACAAACCTTGTGGGAAAACCAACCTTGTGGGAAAACAAACCTTTCGGGAAAACCAACCTTGTGGGAAAACCAACCTTGTGGGGAAACAAACCTTTCGGGAAAACCAACCTTGTGGGAAAACAAACCTTGGGGGAAAACAAACCTTGTGGGAAAACAAACCTTGTGGGGAAACAAACCTAGTGGGAAAACAAACCTTGTGAGAAAACAATCCTTGTGGGAAAACAAACCTTGTGGGGAAACAAACCTTGCGGGAAAACCAACCTTGTGGGGAAACAAACCTTTCGGGAAAACCAACCTTGTGGGAAAACCAGCCTTGTGGGGAAACAAACCTTTCGGGAAAACCAACCTTGTTGGAAAACAAACCTTTCGGGAAAACCAACCTTGTGGGAAAACAAACCTTGTGGGAAAACCAACCTTGTGGGAAAACAAACCCTGCGGGAAAACCAACCTTAAGGGAAAACCCACCTTGTGGGGAAACAAACCTTTCGGGAAAACTAACCTTGTGGGAAAACAAT
Organism: Branchinecta lynchi; assembly: GCA_023053575.1. Classification (NCBI taxonomy): domain Eukaryota; kingdom Metazoa; phylum Arthropoda; class Branchiopoda; order Anostraca; family Branchinectidae; genus Branchinecta; species Branchinecta lynchi. Next base: position 15,840 of record JAKZAP010000137.1, on the reverse strand, counting down.
CCTTGTGGGAAAACAAACCTTGTGGGGAAACAAACCTTGTGGGGAAACAAACCTTGTGGGAAAACTAACCTTGTGGGAAAACAAACCTTGCGGGAAAACTAACCTTGTGGGAAAACATACCCTGCGGGAAAACCAACTTTGTGGGAAAACCAACCTTGTGGGGAAACAAACCTTTCGGGAATACCAACCTTGTGGGAAAACAAACCTTGTGGGAAAACAAACCTTGTGGGAAAACAAACCTTATGGGGAAAGCAACCCTGCGGGAAAACCAACCTTGTGGGAAAACCGACCTTGTGAGAAAGCGAACCTTTTGGGAAAACCAACACAGTGGGAAAACAAACCTTGTGGGAAAACCAACCTTGCGGGAAAACCAACCTTGTGGGAAAACAAACCTTGTGGGAAAACAAACCTTGTGGGAAAACAAACCTTGTGGGAAAACAAACCTTATGGGAAAACAAACCTTGTGGGGAAACAAACCTTGTGGGAAAACCAACCTTGCGGGAAAGCGAACCTTTTGGGAAAAGCAACACAGTGGGAAAACAAACCTTGTGGGAAAACCAACCTTGCGGGAAAACCAACCTTGGGTGAAAACAAAGCTTGTGGGAAAACAAACCTTGTGGGAAAACCAACCTAGTGGGAAAAACAACCTAGTGGGAAAACAAACCTTGTGAGAAAACAAACCTTGTGGGAAAACCAACCTTATGGGGAAAGCAACCCTGCGGGAAAACCAACCTTGTGGGAAAACCAACCTTGTGGGAAAGCGAACCTTTTGGGAAAAACCAACACAGTGGGAAAACAAACCTTGTGGGAAAACCAACCTTGCGGGAAAGCGAACCTTTTGGGAAAACCAACACAGTGGGAAAACAAACCTTGTGGGAAAACCAACCTTGCGGGAAAACCAACCTTGGGGGAAAACAAAGCTTGTGGGAAAACAAACCTTTTGGGAAAACAAACCTTGTGGGAAAACAAACCTTGTGGGAAAACAAACCTTGTGAGAAAACAAACCTTGTGGGAAAACCAACCTTATGGGGAAAGAAACCTTGTGGGGAAACAAACCTTTCGGGAAAACCAACCTTGTGGTAAAACAAACCTTGTGGGAAAACAAACCTTGTGGGAAAACAAACCTTGTGGGAAAACAAAACTTATGGGAAAACAAACCTTGTGAGGAAACAAACCTTGTGGGAAAACCAACAACAACCTATTGGGAAAACAAACCTTGTGAGAAAACAAACCTTGTGGGAAAACCAACCTTATGGGGAAAGCAACCCTGCGGGAAAACCAACCTTGTGGGAAAACCAACCTTGTGGGAAAGAGAACCTTTTGGGAAAACCAACACAGTGGGAAAACAAACCTTGTGGGAAAACCAACCTTGCGGGAAAACCAACCTTGGGGGAAAACAAACCTTGTGGGAAAACAAACCTTGTGGGGAAACAAACCTTGTGGGAAAACAAACCTTGTGGGGAAACAAACCTAGTGGGAAAACCAACACAGTGCGAAAAAAAACCTTGTGGGAAAACAAACCTTGTGGGAAAACAAACCTTATGGGGAAAGCAACCTTGCGGGGAAACCAACCTTGTGGGAAAACAAACCTTGTGGGAAAACAAACCTTGTGGGAAAACAAACCTTGTGGGAAAACAAACCTTATGGGAAAACAAACCTTCTGGGGAAACAAACCTAGTGGGAAAACCAACCTTGCGGGAAAGCGAACCTTTTGGGAAAACCAACACAGTGGGAAAACAAACCTTGTGGGAAAACCAACCTTGCGGGAAAACCAACCTTGGGTGAAACAAAGCTTGTGGGAAAACAAACCTTGTGGGGAAACAAACCTTTCGGGAAAACCAACCTTGTGGGAAAACAAATCTTGTGGGAAAACAAACCTTGTGAGAAAACAATCCTTGTGGGAAAACAAACCTTGTGGGAAAACCAACCTTGTGGGGAAACAAACCTTTCGGGAAAACCAACCTTGTGGGAAAACCAACCTTGTGGGGAAACAAACCTTTCGGGAAAACCAACCTTGTGGGAAAACAAACCTGGGGGGAAAACAAACCTTGTGGGAAAACAAACCTTGTGGGGAAACAAACCTAGTGGGAAAACAAACCTTGTGAGAAAACAATCCTTGTGGTAAAACAAACCTTGTGGGGAAACAAACCTTGCGGGAAAACCAACCTTGTGGGGAAACAAACCTTTCGGGAAAGCCAACCTTGTGGGAAAACCAGCCTTGTGGGGAAACAAACCTTTCGGGAAAACCAACCTTGTGGGAAAACAAACCTTTCGGGAAAACCAACCTTGTGGGAAAACAAACCTTGTGGGAAAACAAACCTTGTGGGAAAACAAACCCTGCGGGAAAACCAACCTTGTGGGAAAACCCACCTTGTGGGGAAACAAACCTTTCGGGAAAACTAACCTTGTGGGAAAACAAACCCTGCGGGAAAACCAACCTTGTGGGAAAACAAACCCTGCGGGAAAACCAACCTTGTGGGAAAACAAACCTTGCGGGAAAGCGAACCTTTTGGGAAAACCAACACAATGGGAAAACAAACCTTGTGAGAAAACAATCCTTATGGGAAAACAAACCTTGTGGGGAAACAAACCTTGTGGGGAAACAAACCTTGTGGGAAAACTAACCTTGTGGGAAAACAAACCTTGCGGGAAAACTAACCTTGTGGGAAAACAAACCCTGCGGGAAAACCAACTTTGTGGGAAAACCAACCTTGTGGGGAAACAAACCTTTCGGGAAAACCAACCTTGTGGGGAAACAAACCTTGTGGGAAAACAAACCTTGTGGGAAAACAAACCTTATGGGGAAAGCAACCCTGCGGGAAAACCAACCTTGTGGGAAAACCGACCTTGTGGGAAAGCGAACCTTTTGGGAAAACCAACACAGCGGAAAAACAAACCTTGTGGGAAAACCAACCTTGCGGGAAAACCAACCTTGTGGGAAAACAAACCTTGTGGGAAAACAAACCTTGTGGGAAAACAAACCTTGTGGGAAAACAAACCTTATGGGAAAACAAACCTTGTGGGGAAACAAACCTTGTGGGAAAACCAACCTTGCGGGAAAGCGAACCTTTTGGGAAAAGCAACACAGTGGGAAAACAAACCTTGTGGGAAAACCAACCTTGCGGGAAAACCAACCTTGGGTGAAAACAAAGCTTGTGGGAAAACAAACCTTGTGGGAAAACCAACCTAGTGGGAAAAACAACCTAGTGGGAAAACAAACCTTGTGAGAAAACAAACCTTGTGGGAAAACCAACCTTATGGGGAAAGCAACCCTGCGGGAAAACCAACCTTGTGGGAAAACCAACCTTGTGGGAAAGCGAACCTTTTAGGAAAAACCAACACAGTGGGAAAACAAACCTTGTGGGAAAACCAACCTTGCGGGAAAGCGAACCTTTTGGGAAAACCAACACAGTGGGAAAACAAACCTTGTGGGAAAACCAACCTTGCGGGAAAACCAACCTTGGGGGAAAACAAAGCTTGTGGGAAAACAAACCTTTTGGGAAAACAAACCTTGTGGGAAAACAAACCTTGTGGGAAAACAAACCTTGTGAGAAAACAAACCTTGTGGGAAAACCAACCTTATGGGGAAAGAAACCTTGTGGGGAAACAAACCTTTCGGGAAAACCAACCTTGTGGTAAAACAAACCTTGTGGGAAAACAAACCTTGTGGGAAAACAAACCTTGTGGGAAAACAAACCTTATGGGAAAACAAACCTTGTGGGGAAACAAACCTTGTGGGAAAACCAACAACAACCTATTGGGAAAACAAACCTTGTGAGAAAACAAACCTTGTGGGAAAACCAACCTTATGGGGAAAGCAACCCTGTGGGAAAACCAACCTTGTGGGAAAACCAACCTTGTGGGAAAGCGAACCTTTTAGGAAAACCAACACAGTGGGAAAACAAACCTTGTGGGAAAACCAACCTTGCGGGAAAACCAACCTTGGGGGAAAACAAACCTTGTGGGAAAACAAACCTTGTGGGGAAAAAAAACTTGTGGGAAAACAAACCTTGTGGGGAAACAAACCTAGTGGGAAAACCAACACAATGGGAAAACAAACCTTGTGGGAAAACAAACCTTGTGGGAAAACAAACCTTATGGGAAAACAAACCTTGTGGGGAAACAAACCTTGTGGGAAAACCAACCTTGCGGGAAAGCGAACCTTTTGGGAAAAGCAACACAGTGGGAAAACAAACCTTGTGGGAAAACCAACCTTGCGGGAAAACCAACCTTGGGTGAAAACAAAGCTTGTGGGAAAACAAACCTTGTGGGAAAACCAACCTAGTGGGAAAAACAACCTAGTGGGAAAACAAACCTTGTGAGAAAACAAACCTTGTGGGAAAACCAACCTTATGGTGAAAGCAACCCTGCGGGAAAACCAACCTTGTGGGAAAACCAACCTTGTGGGAAAGCGAACCTTTTGGGAAAAACCAACACAGTGGGAAAACAAACCTTGTGGGAAAACCAACCTTGCGGGAAAGCGAACCTTTTGGGAAAACCAACACAGTGGGAAAACAAACCTTGTGGGAAAACCAACCTTGCGGGAAAACCAACCTTGGGGGAAAACAAAGCTTGTGGGAAAACAAACCTTTTGGGAAAACAAACCTTGTGGGAAAACAAACCTTGTGGGAAAACAAACCTTGTGAGAAAACAAACCTTGTGGGAAAACCAACCTTATGGGGAAAGAAACCTTGTGGGGAAACAAACCTTTCGGGAAAACCAACCTTGTGGTAAAACAAACCTTGTGGGAAAACAAACCATGTGGGAAAACAAACCTTGTGGGAAAACAAAACTTATGGGAAAACAAACCTTGTGAGGAAACAAACCTTGTGGGAAAACCAACAACAACCTATTGGGAAAACAAACCTTGTGAGAAAACAAACCTTGTGGGAAAACCAACCTTATGGGGAAAGCAACCCTGCGGGAAAACCAACCTTGTGGGAAAACCAACCTTGTGGGAAAGAGAACCTTTTGGGAAAACCAACACAGTGGGAAAACAAACCTTGTGGGAAAACCAACCTTGCGGGAAAACCAACCTTGGGGGAAAACAAACCTTGTGGGAAAACAAACCTTGTGGGGAAACAAACCTTGTGGGAAAACAAACCTTGTGGGGAAACAAACCTAGTGGGAAAACCAACACAGTGCGAAAACAAACCTTGTGGGAAAACAAACCTTGTGGGAAAACAAACCTTATGGGGAAAGCAACCTTGCGGGGAAACCAACCTTGTGGGAAAACAATCCTTGTGGGAAAACAAACCTTGTGGGAAAACAAACCTTGTGGGAAAACAAACCTTATGGGAAAACAAACCTTCTGGGGAAACAAACCTTGTGGGAAAACCAACCTTGCGGGAAAGCGAACCTTTTGGGAAAACCAACACAGTAGGAAAACAAACCTTGTGGGAAAACCAACCTTGCGGGAAAACCAACCTTGGGTGAAAACAAAGCTTGTGGGAAAACAAACCTTGTGGGAAAACAAACCTTGTGGGAAAACAAACCTTATGGGAAAACAAACCTTGTGGGGAAACAAACCTTGTGGGAAAACCAACAACAACCTATTGGGAAAACAAACCTTGTGAGAAAACAAACCTTGTGGGAAAACCAACCTTATGGGGAAAGCAACCCTGTGGGAAAACCAACCTTGTGGGAAAACCAACCTTGTGGGAAAGCGAACCTTTTGGGAAAACCAACACAGTGGGAAAACAAACCTTGTGGGAAAACCAACCTTGCGGGAAAACCAACCTTGGGGGAAAACAAACCTTGTGGGAAAACAAACCTTGTGGGGAAACAAACCTTGTGGGAAAACAAACCTTGTGGGGAAACAAACCTAGTGGGAAAACCAACACAGTGGGAAAACAAACCTTGTGGGAAAACCAACCTCCTGGGAAAACCAACCTTGGGGGAAAACAAACCTTGTGGGAAAACAAACCTTGGGGGAAAACAAACCTTGTGGGAAAACAAACCTTGTGGGGAAACAAACCTAGTGGGAAAACAAACCTTGTGAGAAAACAATCCTTGTGGGAAAACAAACCTTGTGGGGAAACAAACCTTGCGGGAAAACCAACCTTGTGGGGAAACAAACCTTTCGGGAAAACCAACCTTGTGGGAAAACCAGCCTTGTGGGGAAACAAACCTTTCGGGAAAACCAACCTTGTTGGAAAACAAACCTTTCGGGAAAACCAACCTTGTGGGAAAACAAACCTTGTGGGAAAACCAACCTTGTGGGAAAACAAACCCTGCGGGAAAACCAACCTTAAGGGAAAACCCACCTTGTGGGGAAACAAACCTTTCGGGAAAACTAACCTTGTGGGAAAACAATCCTTGTGGGAAAACAAACCTTGTGGGGAAACAAACCTTGTGGGGAAACAAACCTTGTGGGAAAACTAACCTTGTGGGAAAACAAACCTTGCGGGAAAACTAACCTTGTGGGAAAACATACCCTGCGGGAAAACCAACTTTGTGGGAAAACCAACCTTGTGGGGAAACAAACCTTTCGGGAAAACCAACCTTGTGGGAAAACAAACCTTGTGGGAAAACAAACCTTGTGGGAAAACAAACCTTATGGGGAAAGCAACCCTGCGGGAAAACCAACCTTGTGGGAAAACCGACCTTGTGAGAAAGCGAACCTTTTGGGAAAACCAACACAGTGGGAAAACAAACCTTGTGGGAAAACCAACCTTGCGGGAAAACCAACCTTGTGGGAAAACAAACCTTGTGGGAAAACAAACCTTGTGGGAAAACAAACCTTGTGGGAAAACAAACCTTATGGGAAAACAAACCTTGTGGGGAAACAAACCTTGTGGGAAAACCAACCTTGCGGGAAAGCGAACCTTTTGGGAAAAGCAACACAGTGGGAAAACAAACCTTGTGGGAAAACCAACCTTGCGGGAAAACCAACCTTGGGTGAAAACAAAGCTTGTGGGAAAACAAACCTTGTGGGAAAACCAACCTAGTGGGAAAAACAACCTAGTGGGAAAACAAACCTTGTGAGAAAACAAACCTTGTGGGAAAACCAACCTTATGGGGAAAGCAACCCTGCGGGAAAACCAACCTTGTGGGAAAACCAACCTTGTGGGAAAGCGAACCTTTTGGGAAAAACCAACACAGTGGGAAAACAAACCTTGTGGGAAAACCAACCTTGCGGGAAAGCGAACCTTTTGGGAAAACCAACACAGTGGGAAAACAAACCTTGTGGGAAAACCAACCTTGCGGGAAAACCAACCTTGGGGGAAAACAAAGCTTGTGGGAAAACAAACCTTTTGGGAAAACAAACCTTGTGGGAAAACAAACCTTGTGGGAAAACAAACCTTGTGAGAAAACAAACCTTGTGGGAAAACCAACCTTATGGGGAAAGAAACCTTGTGGGGAAACAAACCTTTCGGGAAAACCAACCTTGTGGTAAAACAAACCTTGTGGGAAAACAAACCTTGTGGGAAAACAAACCTTGTGGGAAAACAAAACTTATGGGAAAACAAACCTTGTGAGGAAACAAACCTTGTGGGAAAACCAACAACAACCTATTGGGAAAACAAACCTTGTGAGAAAACAAACCTTGTGGGAAAACCAACCTTATGGGGAAAGCAACCCTGCGGGAAAACCAACCTTGTGGGAAAACCAACCTTGTGGGAAAGAGAACCTTTTGGGAAAACCAACACAGTGGGAAAACAAACCTTGTGGGAAAACCAACCTTGCGGGAAAACCAACCTTGGGGGAAAACAAACCTTGTGGGAAAACAAACCTTGTGGGGAAACAAACCTTGTGGGAAAACAAACCTTGTGGGGAAACAAACCTAGTGGGAAAACCAACACAGTGCGAAAAAAAACCTTGTGGGAAAACAACCCTTGTGGGAAAACAAACCTTATGGGGAAAGCAACCTTGCGGGGAAACCAACCTTGTGGGAAAACAAACCTTGTGGGAAAACAAACCTTGTGGGAAAACAAACCTTGTGGGAAAACAAACCTTATGGGAAAACAAACCTTCTGGGGAAACAAACCTTGTGGGAAAACCAACCTTGCGGGAAAGCGAACCTTTTGGGAAAACCAACACAGTGGGAAAACAAACCTTGTGGGAAAACCAACCTTGCGGGAAAACCAACCTTGGGTGAAACAAAGCTTGTGGGAAAACAAACCTTGTGGGGAAACAAACCTTTCGGGAAAACCAACCTTGTGGGAAAACAAATCTTGTGGGAAAACAAACCTTGTGAGAAAACAATCCTTGTGGGAAAACAAACCTTGTGGGAAAACCAACCTTGTGGGGAAACAAACCTTTCGGGAAAACCAACCTTGTGGGAAAACCAACCTTGTGGGGAAACAAACCTTTCGGGAAAACCAACCTTGTGGGAAAACAAACCTGGGGGGAAAACAAACCTTGTGGGAAAACAAACCTTGTGGGGAAACAAACCTAGTGGGAAAACAAACCTTGTGAGAAAACAATCCTTGTGGTAAAACAAACCTTGTGGGGAAACAAACCTTGCGGGAAAACCAACCTTGTGGGGAAACAAACCTTTCGGGAAAGCCAACCTTGTGGGAAAACCAGCCTTGTGGGGAAACAAACCTTTCGGGAAAACCAACCTTGTGGGAAAACAAACCTTTCGGGAAAACCAACCTTGTGGGAAAACAAACCTTGTGGGAAAACAAACCTTGTGGGAAAACAAACCCTGCGGGAAAACCAACCTTGTGGGAAAACCCACCTTGTGGGGAAACAAACCTTTCGGGAAAACTAACCTTGTGGGAAAACAAACCCTGCGGGAAAACCAACCTTGTGGGAAAACAAACCCTGCGGGAAAACCAACCTTGTGGGAAAACCAACCTTGCGGGAAAGCGAACCTTTTGGGAAAACCAACACAATGGGAAAACAAACCTTGTGAGAAAACAATCCTTATGGGAAAACAAACCTTGTGGGGAAACAAACCTTGTGGGGAAACAAACCTTGTGGGAAAACTAACCTTGTGGGAAAACAAACCTTGCGGGAAAACTAACCTTGTGGGAAAACAAACCCTGCGGGAAAACCAACTTTGTGGGAAAACCAACCTTGTGGGGAAACAAACCTTTCGGGAAAACCAACCTTGTGGGAAAACAAACCTTGTGGGAAAACAAACCTTGTGGGAAAACAAACCTTATGGGGAAAGCAACCCTGCGGGAAAACCAACCTTGTGGGAAAACTGACCTTGTGGGAAAGCGAACCTTTTGGGAAAACCAACACAGCGGGAAAACAAACCTTGTGGGAAAACCAACCTTGCGGGAAAACCAACCTTGTGGGAAAACAAACCTTGTGGGAAAACAAACCTTGTGGGAAAACAAACCTTGTGGGAAAACAAACCTTATGGGAAAACAAACCTTGTGGGGAAACAAACCTTGTGGGAAAACCAACCTTGCGGGAAAGCGAACCTTTTGGGAAAAGCAACACAGTGGGAAAACAAACCTTGTGGGAAAACCAACCTTGCGGGAAAACCAACCTTGGGTGAAAACAAAGCTTGTGGGAAAACAAACCTTGTGGGAAAACCAACCTAGTGGGAAAAACAACCTAGTGGGAAAACAAACCTTGTGAGAAAACAAACCTTGTGGGAAAACCAACCTTATGGGGAAAGCAACCCTGCGGGAAAACCAACCTTGTGGGAAAACCAACCTTGTGGGAAAGCGAACCTTTTAAGAAAAACCAACACAGTGGGAAAACAAACCTTGTGGGAAAACCAACCTTGCGGGAAAGCGAACCTTTTGGGAAAACCAACACAGTGGGAAAACAAACCTTGTGGGAAAACCAACCTTGCGGGAAAACCAACCTTGGGGGAAAACAAAGCTTGTGGGAAAACAAACCTTTTGGGAAAACAAACCTTGTGGGAAAACAAACCTTGTGGGAAAACAAACCTTGTGAGAAAACAAACCTTGTGGGAAAACCAACCTTATGGGGAAAGAAACCTTGTGGGGAAACAAACCTTTCGGGAAAACCAACCTTGTGGTAAAACAAACCTTGTGGGAAAACAAACCTTGTGGGAAAACAAACCTTGTGGGAAAACAAACCTTATGGGAAAACAAACCTTGTGGGGAAACAAACCTTGTGGGAAAACCAACAACAACCTATTGGGAAAACAAACCTTGTGAGAAAACAAACCTTGTGGGAAAACCAACCTTATGGGGAAAGCAACCCTGTGGGAAAACCAACCTTGTGGGAAAACCAACCTTGTGGGAAAGCGAACCTTTTGGGAAAACCAACACAGTGGGAAAACAAACCTTGTGGGAAAACCAACCTTGCGGGAAAACCAACCTTGGGGGAAAACAAACCTTGTGGGAAAACAAACCTTGTGGGGAAACAAACCTTGTGGGAAAACAAACCTTGTGGGGAAACAAACCTAGTGGGAAAACCAACACAATGGGAAAACAAACCTTGTGGGAAAACAAACCTTGTGGGAAAACAAACCTTGTGGGAAAACAAACCTTATGGGAAAACAAACCTTGTGGGGAAACAAACCTTGTGGGAAAACCAACCTTGCGGGAAAGCGAACCTTTTGGGAAAAGCAACACAGTGGGAAAACAAACCTTGTGGGAAAACCAACCTTGCGGGAAAACCAACCTTGGGTGAAAACAAAGCTTGTGGGAAAACAAACCTTGTGGGAAAACCAACCTAGTGGGAAAAACAACCTAGTGGGAAAACAAACCTTGTGAGAAAACAAACCTTGTGGGAAAACCAACCTTATGGTGAAAGCAACCCTGCGGGAAAACCAACCTTGTGGGAAAACCAACCTTGTGGGAAAGCGAACCTTTTGGGAAAAACCAACACAGTGGGAAAACAAACCTTGTGGGAAAACCAACCTTGCGGGAAAGCGAACCTTTTGGGAAAACCAACACAGTGGGAAAACAAACCTTGTGGGAAAACCAACCTTGCGGGAAAACCAACCTTGGGGGAAAACAAAGCTTGTGGGAAAACAAACCTTTTGGGAAAACAAACCTTGTGGGAAAACAAACCTTGTGGGAAAACAAACCTTGTGAGAAAACAAACCTTGTGGGAAAACCAACCTTATGGGGAAAGAAACCTTGTGGGGAAACAAACCTTTCGGGAAAACCAACCTTGTGGTAAAACAAACCTTGTGGGAAAACAAACCATGTGGGAAAACAAACCTTGTGGGAAAACAAAACTTATGGGAAAACAAACCTTGTGAGGAAACAAACCTTGTGGGAAAACCAACAACAACCTATTGGGAAAACAAACCTTGTGAGAAAACAAACCTTGTGGGAAAACCAACCTTATGGGGAAAGCAACCCTGCGGGAAAACCAACCTTGTGGGAAAACCAACCTTGTGGGAAAGAGAACCTTTTGGGAAAACCAACACAGTGGGAAAACAAACCTTGTGGGAAAACCAACCTTGCGGGAAAACCAACCTTGGGGGAAAACAAACCTTGTGGGAAAACAAACCTTGTGGGGAAACAAACCTTGTGGGAAAACAAACCTTGTGGGGAAACAAACCTAGTGGGAAAACAAACCTTATGGGGAAAGCAACCTTGCGGGGAAACCAACCTTGTGGGAAAACAATCCTTGTGGGAAAACAAACCTTGTGGGAAAACAAACCTTGTGGGAAAACAAACCTTATGGGAAAACAAACCTTCTGGGGAAACAAACCTTGTGGGAAAACCAACCTTGCGGGAAAGCGAACCTTTTGGGAAAACCAACACAGTAGGAAAACAAACCTTGTGGGAAAACCAACCTTGCGGGAAAACCAACCTTGGGTGAAAACAAAGCTTGTGGGAAAACAAACCTTGTGGGAAAACAAACCTTGTGGGAAAACAAACCTTATGGGAAAACAAACCTTGTGGGGAAACAAACCTTGTGGGAAAACCAACAACAACCTATTGGGAAAACAAACCTTGTGAGAAAACAAACCTTGTGGGAAAACCAACCTTATGGGGAAAGCAACCCTGTGGGAAAACCAACCTTGTGGGAAAACCAACCTTGTGGGAAAGCGAACCTTTTGGGAAAACCAACACAGTGGGAAAACAAACCTTGTGGGAAAACCAACCTTGCGGGAAAACCAACCTTGGGGGAAAACAAACCTTGTGGGAAAACAAACCTTGTGGGGAAACAAACCTTGTGGGAAAACAAACCTTGTGGGGAAACAAACCTAGTGGGAAAACCAACACAGTGGGAAAACAAACCTTGTGGGAAAACCAACCTCCTGGGAAAACCAACCTTGGGGGAAAACAAACCTTGTGGGAAAACAAACCTTGGGGGAAAACAAACCTTGTGGGAAAACAAACCTTGTGGGGAAACAAACCTAGTGGGAAAACAAACCTTGTGAGAAAACAATCCTTGTGGGAAAACAAACCTTGTGGGGAAACAAACCTTGCGGGAAAACCAACCTTGTGGGGAAACAAACCTTTCGGGAAAACCAACCTTGTGGGAAAACCAGCCTTGTGGGGAAACAAACCTTTCGGGAAAACCAACCTTGTGGGAAAACAAACCTTTCGGGAAAACCAACCTTGTGGGAAAACAAACCTTGTGGGAAAACAAACCTTGTGGGAAAACAAACCTTGTGGGAAAACAAACCTTGTGAGAAAAAAAACCAACCTTGAAGGGGAAACAAACCTAGTGGGAAAACAAACCTTGTGAGAAAACAAAACTTGTGGGAAAACCAACCTTATGGGAAAACAAACCTAGTGGGAAAACAAACCTTGTGGGGAAACAAACCTTTCGGGAAAACCAACCTTGTGGGAAAACAAACCTTGTGGGAAAACAAACCTTGTGGGAAAACAAACATTGTGGGAAAACAAACCTTATGGGAAAACAAACCTTGTGGGGAAACAAACCTTGTAGGAAAACCAACCATGCGGGAAAGCGAACCTTTTGGGAAAACCAACACAGTGGGAAAACAAACCTTGTGGGAAAACCAACCTTGCGGGAAAACCAACCTTGGGGGAAAACAAAGCTTGTGGGAAAACAAACCTTGTGGGAAAACCAACCTAGTGGGAAAAACAACCTAGTGGGAAAACAAACCTTGTGAGAAAACAAACCTTGTGGGAAAACCAACCTTGTGGGAAAACCAACCTTGTGGGAAAGCGAACCTTTTGGGAAAACCAACACAGTGGGAAAACAAACCTTGTGGGAAAACCAACCTTGCGGGAAAACCAACCTTGGGGGAAAACAAAGCTTGTGGGAAAACAAACCTTTTGGGAAAACAAACCTTGTGGGAAAACAAACCTTGTGGGAAAACAAACGTTGTGAGAAAACAAACCTTGTGGGAAAACAAACCTTGTGGGAAAACAAACCTTATGGGAAAACAAACCTTGTGGGGAAACAAACCTTGTGGGAAAACCAACCTTGTGAGAAAACAAACCTTGTGGGGAAACAAACCTAGTGGGAAAACCAACCTTATGGGAAAACAAACCTAGTGGGAAAAAAAACCTTGTGGGGAAACAAACCTTTCGGGAAAACCAACCTTGTGGGAAAACAAACCTTGTGGGAAAACAAACCTTGTGGGAAAACAAACCTTGCGGGAAAACAAACCTTGTGGGAAAACAAACCTTATGGGAAAACAAACCTTGTGGGGAAACAAACCTTGTGGGAAAACCAGCCTTGCGGGAAAGCGAACCTTTTGGGAAAACCAACACAGTGGGAAAACAAACCTTGTGGGAAAACCAACCTTGCGGGAAAACCAACCTTGGGGGAAAACAAAGCTTGTGGGAAAACAAACCTTGTGGGAAAACCAACCTAGTGGGAAAAACAACCTAGTGGGAAAACAAACCTTGTGAGAAAACAAACCTTGTGGGAAAACCAACCTTATGGGGAAAGCAACCCTGCGGGAAAACCAACCTTGTAGGAAAACCAACCTTGTGGGAAAGCGAACCTTTTGGGAAAACCAACACAGTGGGAAAACAAACCTTGTGGGAAAACCAACCTTGCGGGAAAGCGAACCTTTTGGGAAAACCAACACAGTGGGAAAACAAACCTTGTGGGAAAACCAACCTTGCGGGAAAACCAACCTTGGGGGAAAACAAAGCTTGTGGGAAAACAAACCTTTTGGGAAAACAAACCTTGTGGGAAAACAAGCCTTGTGGGAAAACAAACCTTGTGAGAAAACAAACCTTGTGGGAAAACCAACCTTGTGGGAAAAAAAAACCTTATGGGAAAACCAACAACAACCTAGTGGGAAAACAAACCTTGTGAGAAAACAAACCTTGTGGGAAAACCAACCTTATGGGGAAAGCAACCCTGCGGGAAAACCAACCTTGTGTGAAAACCCATAAGGTTTGTTTTCCCACAACGTTTGTTTTCCCACAAGGTTTGTTTTCCCACAAGGTTTGTTTTACCACAAGGTTGGTTTTACCGAAAGGTTTGTTTCCCCACAAGGTTTCTTTCCCCATAAGGTTGGTTTTCCCACAAGGTTTGTTTTCTACAAGGTTTGTTTTCCCAAAAGGTTTGTTTTCCCACAAGGTTTGTTTTCCCACAAGGTTTGTTTTCCCAAAAGGTTTGTTTTCCCACAAGCTTTGTTTTCCCCCAAGGTTGGTTTTCCCGCAAGGTTGGTTTTCCCACAAGCTTTGTTTTCCCACTGTGTTGGTTTTCCCAAAAGGTTCGCTTTCCCGCAAGGTTGGTTTTCCCACAAGGTTTGTTTTCCCACTGTGTTGGTTTTCCCAAAAGGTTCGCTTTCCCACAAGGTTGGTTTTCCCACAAGGTTGGTTTTCCCGCAGGGTTGCTTTCCCCATAAGGTTGGTTTTCCCACAAGGTTTGTTTTCTCACAAGGTTTGTTTTCCCACTAGGTTGTTTTTCCCACTAGGTTGGTTTTCCCACAAGGTTTTTTTTCCCACAAGCTTTGTTTTCCCCCAAGGTTGGTTTTCCCGCAAGGTTGATTTTCCCACAAGGTTTGTTTTCCCACTGTGTTGGTTTTCCCAAAAGGTTCGCTTTCCCGCAAGGTTGTTTTTCCCACAAGGTTTGTTTCCCCACAAGGGTTGTTTTCCCATAAGGTTTGTTTTCCCACAAGGTTTGTTTTCCCACAAGGTTTGTTTTCCCACAAGGTTTGTTTTCCCACAAGGTTGGTTTTCCCGCAAGGTTGGTTTTCCCACAAGGTTTGTTTTCCCACTGTGTTGGTTTTCCCAAAAGGTTCGCTTTCCCACAAGGTTGGTTTTCCCACAAGGTTGGTTTTCCCGCATGGTTGCTTTCCCCATAAGGTTTGTTTTCCCACAAGGTTTGTTTTCCCACAAGGTTTGTTTTCCCACAAGGTTTGTTTTCCCACAAGGTTGGTTTTCCCGAAAGGTTTGTTTCCCCACAAGGTTGGTTTTCCCGAAAGGTTCGTTTCCCCACAAGGTTGGTTTTCCTACAAGGTTGGTTTTCCCGCAGGGTTTTTTTTCCCACAAGGTTAGTTTTCCCGCAAGGTTTGTTTTCAAACAAGGTTAGTTTTCCCACAAGGTTTGTTTCCCCACAAGGTTTGTTTCCCCACAAGGTTTGTTTTCCCACAAGGATTGTTTTCTCACAAGGTTTGTTTTCCCACTGTGTTGGTTTTCCCAAAAGGTTCGCTTTCCCGCAAGGTTGGTTTTCCCACAAGGTTGGTTTTCCCGCAGGGTTTGTTTCCCCATAAGGTTGGTTTTCCCACAAGGTTTGTTTTCTCACAAGGTTTGTTTTCCCACAAGGTTTGTTTTCCCACAAGGTTGGTTTTCCCGCAGGGTTTGTTTTCCCACAAGGTTAGTTTTCCCGAAAGGTTTGTTTCCCCACAAGGTGGGTTTTCCTACAAGGTTGGTTTTCCCGCAGGGTTTGTTTTCCCACAAGGTTAGTTTTCCCGCAAGGTTTGTTTCCCCACAAGGTTTGTTTTCCCACAAGGATTGTTTTCTCACAAGGTTTGTTTTCCCACTAGGTTTGTTTCCCCAC